>RJWT010015625.1:0-20306 GCA_004365215.1 Cuniculus paca | reverse complement strand
CATGTTGTGAGAAGAAATTGTCTTCAAATAAAATCCTGGTACCAAAAATGGAAATAATAGCTCTCCAAGATCAAAATACCTTCTTTGTCTGTGGCACTCATGAATTCATCTGTGGCTGATCTTAATTACTTATTTAATTCAGTCACTTTCTTTTGAATATGTTGTAATCTGAGGAATGAGTTTGACACTAGTAAGCTTCCAGATAATTATTGTAAATGAAAGCTTGTGTTTTTCTAGTAGAAAAAGACATAAAATAATGAAGATGAAAAGATTTTTGATCATTCCAGAGAATTAGGAAATGTTTTTAGACAGTTAGTGGGAAAGAAGTGCAAGAATGATTCTCAATCTTATCTTGAGCAGCTAAGTCAATTGACTCATGCCATTGACTAACACAGATAACACGAGAGGTGCTGGTTTGGTAGAAAAAATGAATTCAGCTTTCAAAAATGGGTTTTTAAATGTATTTTCAATTAAGATGTAAACTATGTTCTCTGCTGTACAGTTTTATGAAATGTGACAAATCCATAAAACTGTGTAATTACTATTATACTAGTAATAGAAAATATTTCCATAACTTCAAAATTCTCTGGATTCTACCTCTTTGCAGTCAAATGTTCACTCCACCCTGCTCCTGAAGAAAAATTGGTATTTGTTTTTCTTAGAGATTTGCTTTTCACAAACTGCAATAAAGATGAAATCATATATTAAACACAATGACCTAGTCATAAACATTCTGACTTAGCCATAAGGTTGCATGTGTTAATAGTTTATTTTTAAGGTGTGTTTTTAAATGTTATAACATAGTATAATTTGCACACTATAAAATCCTCTTATTATAAGTATACTAGAGGTAGTTGATGTCATGGTAAGGGCCTATTAACAGATTGATGATAACAGCACACAATGTACAAAATTTATAGTTATGCAACTATCATAATAATTGAGTTGGAGAAATTTCTGTCACCTAAATTTGCAAAATTTCTGAATTCTATTTGCAGTCAGTCTCTTCTATCTACCCCCAGTCACAGACCATCATCGATTTGTTTTCTATCTCTACAAGTCTATTCTAAATATTTTAGGTAAATAAATTATACAGCACATAGTTTTTAGCACCTCTCTTCTTTTATTTAGTATGTCTTTGCAGATCAACAATATCATTAGATATATGAGATTTTTGTTTGTTTTTGTTGTCGAATGATATTCTGTTGCATGGATATGCAACTTAGTGGTTGAGCAAGATCTTGTCTCAAAGAGAAAAATGGAAAAGGTTTGGGTGTGTAGTTCAGGTTGAAGGTCCTGGGTTTAATTTCCAGTACTACAAAAAGAATTTCTCTGTGAGACATATAATTGACAAAAGTTTTCTGTTAGTCTATTATTTGTGTTATTATTTTATAAATCCCATGTTCTGATAAAAATCAAACTGATTTATAAATTATTCAGAGAGTTTTCTACATATATACCTAAGATTTTCCTTTTTCTGGGAACTAAATTACTTCCTTTTAATTACTTTTGAATTTTTGATTTTTAATTGTCCATTGGTAGAAATTGCAAATAGAAATAAAATTTCTACTTTAACCTAGTATTTTTACTCCATTGCTAAATTATTTTTCATTTCTATGAATTTATTATAGTTTCTGTAGGTTTTTACATAGACAATTAAGGTGCATGTGAATATAGCTGCATTTTTTCCTCCCTAACATGCATGTGTTTCTTACCTTGTCACGTGGGCTAGGATATGCATTATAATGCAGTATAATGCAAACAGGAGAATGCAATGTGAATATCCTTGTTTTTTTCCCCTGCCTTAAAAGTCATAGTTTCTGCATTTTATCATTAATTATGATGAATTATGATGTTCACTAAGGGCTTTTGGTGGTAGCTGTTTGTCAAATTAATGAAGTTTTTTACCCACATAAATCAAGGTAAACAGTGGTTCAATCTCTTCTATTTTTGGAAAGATATTCTCTAAAGACAGCATTTTTTTTCCTACAAATTATTAGTGGAGTATACCAGTAAAACCATCTAGGCCTTGAGTCTTTTCCTTTGGAAGAATTTTATCTATAATTCCCCAAAACTGGTAACAGACTACTCAAGTTTAGTTATCCATTTCTTTTTAGCTATGTCTTTTATTCTGTATCTTTCAAGAAATTTGTCTCAGTTGTGAAATTTGTAGATTTATATTTTACTATTTTATGTATTAAAAGGTCTTTAATAACCTATCTTTCATTCCTGATATTGGAAATTTTTTCTTTTCTTTTTTTCCTTGGCCATTATTGCTAAGAGTATATAAATTTTATAGTTACTTTCCAAACAAATAGCTTTAAGGTTTACTGATGCTTTTAGTTGTCTAGCTCAAGAATTTAATTGCAGTTAACTACATTGTCATCTTACTTTACTTGTTTTGAATTTCTTTGGTCTTCTTTTTGTAGGTTCCTAATATGGAAGCTGAGTTTTTATTCCCTTTTAAAATAATAATTTCTTATTCCAAGTTTCACTCAAAGCACAAAATACCACTAATTGTAGTTACTATCATTTCATTTTTATTCAAGACAAGGATTTTCTAATTTTCTCTGAACTGTGGATTATGCAGATGTGCTAAGCTTCAAATTTTTTGTATAGTTAAGATATATTTCTTCCACTAATTTCTAGTTTAATTCAATATAGACTGGAAGTATAGTTTTTATAATATAAATTTTTAAAATTATTTTTAAGAAAATAAAACCAAACAAAGTAAAATGAACAAAACCAATTGAAACAGAACATTTAAAGTTATGCAGAACTTCAAAACAGGATAATAGGAAATCAACAATGACAGCCGTAATGTCTGTTGCTATCTTCAAAATCACTGTCCATACCATCAGACATATTAAAATCAAACCAAATAAAACAGAAGAAAACCAATGAAAACAAAACAGTGAAAGTGATACAAGATTTTAAAACAAGATAATAGGAAATCAACAATGGTTACCATAATGCCTCTTGCTATCTTCAAAATAGCTACCCATACTATCAGACTTCATAAATTTCTGAAGAACTATCCTATATTTATGATCTATTTTGGTTAATATTCTACATATACTTTAAATGATTTTTTTTCTCTTTTGTATATGTAGAATGCTATATACAAATAAATTAGATAAATTCTGTTTAAGAAGTTCAGTGCTATAATCTTGTTTACTTTTTTTCCACTAGCCTGTTGATTATGAATTGAGAAATATTGGTAACTCCACGTGTGACTGTGGGTAAGTCTACATTTTTTCAACTTTCTCAAAATTGATTCATACCTTTTGAATTGCTGGATGAAACATTTGTCAGTATGTCTTCATAGTGAATTTACCATTTCATCATTATGTAATATCCCTATTTATTCCTTGTGAAATTTTTGGTTCTCAAATTTAATTGTTAATCTACTGATACAACTAGTGCACACTTATTTTAATCAAGGTTTATTCATCTTTGTTTATAGTACTATATTTAATTTTTTTCAATTGAAGTTATATTGTTAAATTTATTAAATTGTTAAATTGTTTTTTAAATCAAATTATGTCATTGAGTCTTGCTCTTTTACAAGTGTAAGATTTCTGCCTTTTAATTGGTACACTTAGATCATTAATTTTAATGTAGTATTTGTGGGTTAGATTTTGCCCACCATTTCATTTTATTTCCTCTCTCTCTTTTTCTTTCTCCCCTCTACATACATTTTCCAATTTTTAATATTCTATTGTATTCTTTATTTTGTTTTATAAATATTAAATTTATTTTTGAGTATTTCCCTCTATCATTTTTATAATTCTCTCTGATGATTATGATATACATACTGTCAATCAGTGTTTCCATTGCTGGAACCTAATATTTATACCTACAGTTTAAAATGAAAAAATATAATTCAGCAAATTATTTCCAAGAGTTTACTCTATGATAGGATATTTTTAGTTGTCTAGCTCAAGAATTTAACTGCAGTTAGCTACATTGACATATTACTTTACTTGTTTTCAATTCCTTTGTTCTTCTTTTTGTAGGTTCCTAATATGGAACCTAAGTTTTTATTCTCTTTTAAAATAATAATTTCTTATTATCATGTTACTTTATTTTATTTATCAATGGTGAAGGCTATTACCAAGTGAAACTCTTCTGCTCACAGTAGGTAGCAAGCACAGAGTAGGGTTACAGAACCAAAAAAAAAGTATCCAGGACCAGGTAGAGACCTAACGTCATGCCTCCAAGACCCACCTATGCACACCCAGAAGTACCCTTTTCTTATACTTTGGGCAACTCCCAAGCCAACCAAGTTGGCAATTAAACTTAATCACTACACATACTGAAATTTGTACACCTTTTTCAGAGTAATATTTTACCATTTCAATTAAACTGCAGACTATACAACTCCTTTACAAGGCTTCCAATAATATTACATTTGTAGTATGTACTACATCTACCTCCATTGAAATATTGTCAGGCCATAGCACAGTTGGGTGACTATCGATAACTATAATCTGCTATACACTTCAAAAATCTAGAAGAAAAGATTTTGAAAGTTTTGCCATACAGAATGGATAAATATTTGAGGAAATAGATTTGTTTAAGTCTCATAAACATTGTACAATGTATACATGTATGGAAACATCACATGCTACTCCACTAATATGTACCTGGGAAACGTAGCACTTTGAAATGCCAATGGGAGGGAAAAAGTAAATAAACACTAAACACAAGGAGGAAAGACAAAATATCAGAATGAAATCCCTGAGAGGATGTACAAAAAAGAGATTATAGCACAGGAGAAGACATTTGCTACTCAACAAAAGACCACACTTCAGATTAGTAGTAAAATTTCCCACAGAGTTCCCATTCCCATTGGACTTTTGCCTTTATTTTCTTTCCCACCTCCTTTCTAGAATCTCATGGGAGCAACTGTCTAATAAATTATTGTGTAAATTCTTATTCCAGAATCTGCTTTTGGGAATCTGACCCAAGACTACTGTACATTTACTTGAAGCTTTGATTTCAAGTTCTTCAAAGAACTCCAAAGTCATCTATCCAAATGCCTCTTTTTAATTCCACTTTTACTTTGTATAGTGTCTGAAACTTAATTTGCTTAAACAGATACACTGATTTCCTCTAATTATATTCCTCTTTAGTCTTTATCTTTTTAATAAAGGGGATATAATCACTTGAAGATAAATAATCATTTTCAAAATGTTCCTTTCTCCTTAAAACAAATCTAAACCATGGCTAAACAGATTTTTCTGATAATTCACAGTTAAACCAACCAAATTTCTTAAAAATCTGCCTCTTCTTGCTACATTCTGTTATCTTTTTCAAATAAAGACTACAACAGTAGTCACCTAAGTAATTTCTCTATTTCACACATCCCTGCAACTGAATTAATCAAATATTAGTGTAACAGGTATTTGGAGAGATCATGTGCTACACTGCTTGGAAAGCCTTCACTGGTTTCCCGTTGAGTTTAGAAAATAATTTTTGCCAATTACAATATCTGCATGGAGGGAGATATGAAATATTTAACAACATGTGTAAAGCAAGCATTCCTCAATCAAAGGATACACTGATTATTAAGTATGCTGAGTCTCTAGTGGTGGAATTTCAAAGTGTCTACCAGGTCCTATCTCAGATGTTACATTCTCAGGAAGACTCTCTCGAGGCCCATCAACATCAAGTCCTTACTTAACCCAGCATATTCACTACCATATCTGTTTGTTCCATTTCCTTCATAGCACAAAAATCCATATACAATTTTGGCACATACATTAATTTTTGTTTGCCTTATTCTGAATCATGTTCATAAAAGGCTTGCACTCCCACCAGTGTATCCCCAGATTGAAGGACAGTGCCTGACAGATGGCAGACATTCAATGTTCACTGCCTAAGTGACTGAAAATACCAACAAAAGAATGTAAGGGTAGATTGGAGTAAGTAACTACAAAAACAAAAAAAAATAAGCTATTTATTATCTGCTTAACTTTGTCACATTTATTTCTTGCTCACCCATGAGTTGCAAGCCTATATACCCAAATTCAAAGTGGCATGTTCACCAAGAGATGAACTTTAACATGAATTCTTCTATTTAGCTTGAAATATTCTCTTCTAATTCCTTGCCATGGAAACTCAACACTATGTACAGCAGTTTAAAAAAATGGGTTCACAATTAAAATTGAATTGACCAAAACTCCATTTCTGTCACTATTTATTGGAAAGTCACTTACTTTCTGTGATTCAATATACCCCACTATAAAATAATGATAATTAAAAGGCTTGCTTTAAACACTTGTTGGGAAGTTTAGGTGAGTCGATTCATGTAATTACTTGATATTACACATGGCAGAGAATTAGCAGTGTCTAAATCACATGCATCTTTCAATATTGGGCAAGCAAGAAATTTGGAAATAATTCTAGAACTCACTGTTTATTTTACTTCTACTTTTATTACAACACAGGTCTCCAAACTTTCATTTTATTTCTAACTTATCTAGCAAACTCTACTTGTGTCAAATTTGTGTCACACCTTGACTACAATAAGGACAAATCAATTGTTAAAATGACAATGGGAAGAAACCAGTAAATAAGAAAAGCTTAAAGACAAATAGCAAAAAGAATGTTATGAAAAGAATAAAATAACTGAGATGACAACAGGAAAATGGATCATCCCCACTGGTGAAGATGTTAGTTAAGAACTGAGAGCGTAACTATTGTCCAGGGCACTGCTATAAACATGGGTGTGCATGTATCACTATAGCAGAGTGCCTTTAACTCTTCTGGGTGTGCACGAGAAGGATGGATGGTTCAAATGGAATTTCTAGTTTTGGATATTTGAGGAATCTCTGCACTGATTTTATAGTGGTTGTACTATTTTAACCCCCACCAACAATGTAGAAGGGTTCCTTTTCCACCACATCCTCACCAGCATTTACTTTTGTCCATATTCTTTATGCATTTCCCTAATGCATAAAGACATTAACCATTTTTTCCTCCACATTTTGGCCATTTGTATTTCTTCTTTTGAGAAATGTCTGTTCAATTCATTTACCCATTTTTAATTGAGGTATTTGAAAGAAAAATGTAGTACATATACACAGTTGAATTTTATTTATTAATAAAGAAGAATGAACTCCTATTGTTTTGAGGAAAACAGATGGATCTTGAGGCCGTAATGTTATGTGAAATAACTCAAAAACAGGAAGTTAAATATTTCTCTTATATGAGAAACCTAAAATATAAATAAAGAGTTAAATAAAGACAGACATTTTTTGAAGATGGGGAAGAATAAATAGAAAGGGGAATTGAAAATGATCAAAATAAATACAAACAACAGTACCTCAAAACAAATGTAAATATATGTATTATAAACATATGCCAATTAAAAATTACAAAAAAGAATAAATGACAATTCTTCAAACAGGGAAAGTGAAATAAAGTCTTCCTTATTCTTTTCATTCATGTACATTCATTTTACCATAATGATCTTCTGTAAATAAAAGCTAATGTAGGTCCTCTCTTTTTCTGTCTCCTCCTCCAAACACCTTTTTATCCACTAAACTTTTCAGGTCAATGCAAGTTGTCATTTCTTTCTTATGCAATGGCTTAATAAAGAAAGGATTTAACATCCTATTACAAGCCAGAATTTGGATTATTATTGCATCTGTGTCATCAATACATTCCAAGCTAGATTTCTTAATCCAGTACTTCTTTTGTTTCTCCCAGAGAAAGCTATATTTGACTTAATGTTTTTACAATTTTTCTGTGGCAAGGAAAACTCTGTTTCCAAGTGATTTTTCTTTTTCTAAACACTTTTCACTTTAATTTAGTTTCTTTTTATTCCCTACTCCTAGCACTTCCTTGCACTTGGAATTGAGAAAGTTTTCCTAATTGTTATTGAGAGAGCTTTATTTTTCATTTACTAACTTCCAAATATACTTTTAACATTCTATGTTTATATGAATACTGAACTTGAAACAGGAAAATAAAATCAATGTTGAAAAAAAAGTCAATGTTGAAATTGTTATAGAATTGTGTATTTACAGTTATCTTGCATTCAATTTAATGAATAAGAAAATTATTATAATTACATTATAGGTAGAATTTTTTTCTTATTGATTGGAAGCAGGTGACTATGATAGTTTAAATATAACTGGTCATATTCAGACACACAAAAATTCATGTGAATTTTGGCATGACATTCCTGAAAAAGAAATCTAGTGAAAACAATTATTTTTGTCATGACAGTCTTGTAAACATATTTAGTTCAATTTCAACAACCACTTATAGTTTAGGCAATTTAACTTCCCTGCTGCATGCATGACAGCCTAACCGAGTGACTTCTCAGTGGCTAAAGAACACACTGCTCTTATCAACTTCTCTCCTAGATGCCAAAATGAGACCTGCTAAGGATAGACCACAGTGTGATACATCGCATTCAAATTGCTAAGTTGTTGGATTGCTAAAGTTGAAGAAATTCGGAGTTGTAGATTTTATTATCTGATGAAGTGTACTTCTAAGGTTAATTCCAGGTGTCCTTGGAAAAAGATTTCAAGTTCTAATGCACTGTGACTGCACATGAGATCTAAATGTTGTGGTAGAAAATTATTGTTATCTTAATCCTATTTTCCATGTGAATAAGGGGCCACTGCATAATCTTTAAAAATTAGTCAATATTTGATAGCATCTTCTTATTTCTAGAATGATGTTATTTCTTGACAAACTTCTCTCCAGCCAGACCATGAAATAGTTACAAGAATTCACAAAGAGTGCACCATCCAAAGCAGAGGGTTCCAGATGTTTTCTTTGGAGGCTACAGAGTTTCTCAGTGAATAGTTCAAGGGGAGATCTGGTTTGGGAAATGCTGGAGCAACTGAGTGAGTGGCACTGTAGCCTGAGATAATACTCTTGTCAGAATGGCTCTTCTCATCCCTGATTATAGTAGGAATGCCTACACAAATTTTGAAAAATAGCTTCTAAAAATTGTTGTGGTGGAATGGGGGCTGAGGGATTTAAAAGTGCTTTGTGCTCATACTCTTTAAATAGGTGCATCTGTAACCTTATAAACTTTTTTAAATATAGGAGTAGATTCTATGACAGGGTAGGTCATAAAACACTGCACTCCCATAGGCTTGCTCATTCTCTAAGTACTTTAGAAGCCATTTAAGGAATTCTTAATTTAAAGAAGTTTATTGGAATGTGGGAGTATACTATTATATCATAAAAAGGACATTTGTTTTCCGTGAAAATCCCACAATCAAAATATACGTTACAATAATGTAAATGTGCTTAGCATGATACAGACGCAGTTGTAGCTATTTCATAAGCTCACTATATAAAAGAAGCTGCACACAGGCACCAATGCTCTGATTATTTTGCAAACATTTCAAAATTTTATGCCTGATCCCTAAGGTAACTTGAGAGCTCTTGGTGTGTTATAATTGTTCTATAAAATCTACACTAAAAAATTGCAAGCTTTCTGTGCAGCATTGTATTATTTCTCCTACATGTCTGGTAGCTATTTTTAAGTATATCTATTTTTGTTAATTGTGAATGTATCACCATGAGGTCTTTCTAGGAATGATTGTCT
Organism: Cuniculus paca; assembly: GCA_004365215.1. Classification (NCBI taxonomy): domain Eukaryota; kingdom Metazoa; phylum Chordata; class Mammalia; order Rodentia; family Cuniculidae; genus Cuniculus; species Cuniculus paca. Next base: position 10,723 of record RJWT010015625.1, on the reverse strand, counting down.
TAGTTTTGGAAGTTACCTTGAGAATTATGCATTGGTTCCAGAGACTTAAACATATACCCATGGACCAGGTTTTAATATAAGATTTAGGGTAAAAAAGAAATCTTGTTTGATATTTACAAAAAGGATTTATAGTCAATGAATTAATTATGTTATATGATACGAATTTATCACATATTTAACACCATAGAAAATTTGAAAGTAACGTGTAACGTAAAATGTCTTTTTCACTGAAAATCTTATATTTTATTTAAGATCATAAAAATTTAAAGTGTAACAATGATGTACAACAATTTACTTAACTATTTTTTTCAATTTCTAATTCATCATTTGTTATGGGTTTATTGCCAAAATTATGGATGGTGTGCACCATGAATTCATTCTACCTGAAACTAATAGACTCAAAATGCTTCTTGAAAATATTTTAGATTTTAGTCTTACTTCTGTAACTTTCATCATTTGGAGATCATAACAGTTGTGATGTGTGGCAGGAAAATATCCAGTCCTTCAACAAAGGTTCCAAATAACTCTTTATATCAAACAAACAAAACATTCAGTTTTCTTTTGTATATGTGCTTCTTTTCTAGTGGAAATATAAGCATATCCTTTGTTAAAGTAAATACTTTTACGTAGTATTTATATATACATTTTCTCTTCTAAAACATTGATTTATTCTTTTTCCCCCTATCACATTTACCTTTAAGGTTATTGTTACTATCCACATCTTACTTTCTTACCAGAAAACATAGCCAGTTCTCAGCTGGCTGTATTAAACATACACAAACACAAACTAAAAATCACCAAAATAATAAAACTTTCTTAAAAAGCAATGAGTCTTTTTCATTTCATGATCTAATAAAAACACTTGTTAAAAAACAATCTGCCTGTCACCCCCAATTTATCACCATTTACTCTTAGGTTTGCACTTCAGAGTCTTCTTTAACCACTGCACTGAAAACCTTGTTCTGAGGGTTACCAGGGTCTTACCAATCATTCTATTACAACTATGTTAAAAATCATATGTGAAAGCCGTTATGGTATTTATCTTGCATCTGATTTAAGACATGTCACACTATTACAAAAATGAACAAGGCTTACTACATCAGCCCTTCAAAATACATGCCAAATTGAAATAATTAAAATTCCCAAGTCTATGAAGTCCACAAAAATCACAAAATGTTCAAATTACTGGCCCTTAACCAATTTTCTATCATCTTAACCTTTCTATAGAAATTACTACTGTTGAAACATAACCTTCTCTTTAGAAATTGTTCTTCAATTCACTTTCATGAAATTATATTCATACTGTGTCCAAGTAGGATTTGACAGAATGAGTTCAATTGGAAATCGATGGGACAAACTGGGAACTTTGAAGCAGAGAAGTCCATTGAAGTGGGTGTAGGTTGTGTGGAGAGATTCACGCATCAGGAGGACAGGATGAATGCAGAGTTAAGTGGCTGGTGAGACTTGAGTCAGCTGGACATCACAGAAGCTGCCCAGCAACAGGAAAATGTCCCAATATATATGCTAAGTATTCCTAGCAAGTAACGGTCAAGGAAGAGATAGCTGAGATCCAGCAAGAGGCCCACGCTCAACATCAGAGAATGGAGAAATAAGGAGCCTCACTTCTAGACACAGCGCGAGTTCTAGAGAAACTGAGATGATAACCTCAGAGTATACTTTCAATAGAAGAGATCAAGCTCAGACCTAAGATCTAGTTCTTTATTTTTTTTCCAGTCAAGTACAGATCCACAGGACACAATTAGCAACCACTTCAGTATGTTTGCTGAACTCTTAAGGCTTGGATTTAGGTGAGGCAAGGGAGGAATTTGCACTGGAACAAAATTTAAGTACCGAAGAACTAAATAAGATAAATCCACTTTTAATGAAATATTCTCAAAAACAAATTAATGCAGAAATCAATGATAAACAACATATTAGCCGTAAATTGTTACTCTCTTTCAGTTTAAACAACAAAATAAGATACGTTAGTCTTCAGAGACTTGTCAAACTGTTATACAAAATAAATACCTCAAGTGCACAAGAAAAAGTATTAGTCTAAATTTAAGAAGACATTTGACAGTGAGATAGAATTGGTTGAGCAGTACTGAAACCAGTAAATATACCCATTTGTTTTTTTTTTTTTTTTTGCTACTCGTCCATGATTTTTAATCATCTAACCTATGTGTAAGAAAGATAAAGTCAATTTTACTTATCAGATTTTTTCTTGATTTTACTCTTGGTATGTCTTTGGAAGAATTATTTTGATAAACCCCATATGGTAGAAGATGAACTTTAGGAGTGTATTTTGAATAACAAAATAGGATTCATGAAAACACACACACACATACACATGAGGCTAATATTTTTTCTGTTTGATTTATTTTGGGATTGAAGTTGGTCTAATGAACCATTACAAAGTTTGGAGCTAGAGACTAGGTAGATCCGAATTTTCACAGAATTGAGAAGTACCTGAAAATAGGTAATAAAAAGTAATACATTTCCATATTGTCTAAGAACAAATAGGGAGAGTCTAGTTTTGGAACAACATAGTAAGAATATTTCATAAAGTAACTGAATAAATGAAGAATTATAAAGGTTTTTTCCACTTTAACGTGCCTTATATTCTGCCTCTCATTTGTTTCTTCATAAATGATATATATTATTGTTGAATATTTAGATAGTTTAATAACATTTTATCTTGATAAATAATATTTAAATTATTTCTATATAGGATACTAATCCCATTGGGCTAAAAGTAGAATTTCTGGATTAAAGTATATAATCATTTCAAGGGATTTTAATACTAACTTTCAACAGTAAGGTATATAAGGATATATGTAAGAATTAATTTCTTAGGAAATTATTTTATAAATATATATATTACATTTTATAAATATATATTATATTTAATGAATAATGATTTATTATTTACACATACATTTTTATTTTGAAATTCTCATTTCTGTATAACAAGTGAGGTTTTTTTTGTAAATTACCTTTTCTGTAAAATATTCATATTTCAACTAGATTTTATTGTGGTAAAAAGAGAACTTGATAACTAATGCAAAAATTATATATTATTACATTGAGTATGCATCAGTAAATCAAATAAAGACTAAAAGTAAGTATATTTTTATTCTTCAAAGTGGCAGGTTTTAAATCTTTATTATTTTGACCAAAATGATAGCAAATAACATACTCTAGAAAATCAGAAAAATTTTCCCCTAGCAATTTTTAAATATGTAAGTCTAGAGTATTTTCTTTTTAATTTGATACTAGAATATATATCAATAATTAGCTGCTATGTGTTAACAAAACTGCATGCATATTATGGAAGTTTTAAAATTGATTAAAGTAGACTGAGAGGAAATGCACTTTTCTGGCTTATATTTGGCAAAATTCCAATTAAATTCTGGGTTACTTGAATGTTTAAAAGGTTAAAAAAATGAAATCATAAGAAATTTAAGACAGCTAAAGATGAATCTTGAGGTAAAACTTTTCCTAAGCTTACAAACAAAAACAGAAATTATAACCATAAATACCAATAAAGTTAGCAATATAAAAACAAAGTCATTTAATGTGAAACAATACCATAAATAAGTTATAAGGCAATTTTAAAACTGGGAACATATGGGCCACAAACATAACAAACCCTGAGTTAACGCTTTGTATAAAGAGATCTTAAAATAGATGAGAAAGAACCAATAAACAAGTAAAAAGGGCATGAACTGAAAAATTCCCAGAATATTCATTCTCATTAGTAATGAAAGAGATTAAAACTAAAAAACCAATATCATGTTTCAATGTGAAACCAGCTGAGATAGTTTAAGACTTTACAATTCTCAGCATAACTATTGAAAAGGTACATTAGTGTAGCTTCCTAGCGAGAGTACTGATTTTGTGAATTTTAATGCATTGAGAAACAAGAACGTTAACATAACATATATCTCTGTTTGGTTATTCTTTCTCTTACAATTTTTCCCTAAGGACCTAGTCACATATATAGTTTTATAGTTAATCAATATTTATCAGGTTATATTTTATAAAAGCAAATATTAGAAATAGGACTATAACTATAAGGAAAATTATGTAACCATGAAAATTATGTTGGAAACAGTGCTCAATGACATGCCACGTGTTAACTATCTAATATTTAGTGAATAAAATTTTGAATGTACATTCAGAATGCTATACATAAATATATTTTTAGAGAGAAAATGACAGACTTTGTATGGATAATTACTTTTCAAATGTGAAATAAAATGTATTTATGCTTTCATTTTTGTTCCTTTAATAATCAGCTGTAATGAACTTCTATCAGTTTTTTTATGATTAAAAGATGACATGAAACACAAATAGGAGCAAAGGTGACATGGGACTAAAAGTAGAGACCTTTTAAAGACACAGCGTTGAGAGGACAGAATCCTGATGGCTTGGCAGCCCTCTGGAGTATTTACATAGGCTGTCACCCACAACCACCAGCATATACTTACACTGACATCCATGTCACTGTGCCAGGTGAAGGGAAGTACTTGAAATCAGTTTGTTATACCTGTCATCTTCCATTTATTTATTTCTAAATCTTTCTTTCTTGATCGTGTGTACATATGTAATTTAAACCACTAAATCCATGTGGCAGAGGATGTTAAACATGGATAAACATCCTGGAATACTTTTCAAGAATATTATACTCAAATCTGATCCATAGATATTCAACTGGATGACTGGTCTGGAGTGGGCATTGGACACCTTCATCATTAAAAGTCTTTTCTGTTACTTACGCTTACTTAAGAGTTGGGAATCATTAAACATGGAAAACAGAAAGATTTTGACTTTGATATTGTCTTCAATAATTCCTATACTGTGTTTCAATTTTTATTGGAAATATATTATTTAATTAAGCCCTAAATATTTCTTCTTGGTTTTCTGGTCAAATTGTTGGCATTTATGAAGAGATTAAAATACGTGATGATGTCTCTTTAATGATGTCTAACAATGGCTTCTTGGAGTTAAATCTTCCAATCACTTTCATATGTTGACTTAGGTTTCAGACTAGGAATATTAGGAGTTTCTCTCAGTATAAAAAACCTCAGATTATTGGGAGTATTCTGATACTCTGCAAGACTATAGATGGTATGTAATTGTGGTCTCAGTTCTAAACTGTGGTCAGTCTTCTCTCCCAAATGGATAGGAAAAAAATAACAAAGGAGAGAGGAGCCTGGGAAAAGCTAACTTTCAAATAGCCTGAAAGCTTTTTGCTGTGGGCATCATTTTCTCACTTTTTTTTTTTCAAGCATGGTAGTAAGCATTTAAGAGTGAATGTTCTTGTAAATCTCCTGATGGTAAAGGATGCACGATCTCCACTTCTGCTCCCAGTGTATGTGTCTCTGTTTTCTGTCTCACCTACCTGGTCTATGCACCAGTACATGTAGTGCTCCTATTATTTTGCGTCATTTCCTGGAGGATGTTTCCTTAGGGTCTCGAGTGAGATCCACTACCACGCAGCACACTCTGTTTATTGCAGAACTAAACGAAGCATGCCAGGCAGCATCTGAAAACAATTAAAAATAATTGAAATGAGCTGTGGACTCTACTGGTTTCATTAAGTTTTTTATTTCATTCTCCACACATTGGAGATTCAGATCTGAACCTCCTATCCCTCTGGCCTCCTGCTGGCAGGAGACCTCCCTTTCCCAGAGCAGATAAAGGACCATCAGCTTTGATACTGAGACCGTCTCCAAATGGCCAGGCAGGGAAAAGACCTGATGGCTGCCAGGAGGCTTTGTGGGAGGAGACGTCTCTCCCTGCTAGCAGCCTTTGAGCAGCTGCTTCATGAATTAATAAACATCACTGTGAATTTGCATGCATTCTTATTAAGAATTCACAAGACCATTAATCAGGCCGCTCATATGCAACTCAGGATATTGAAGTCAGCTTTTCTGGAAAGGTTTGTGCTAATATTGTTTGGACAAGATATCAGGCCTGTATCTTGTACTCCCAGTAACTACTATGAAGACAACGATATGCAGTGTATTAATTATTGTAACTCTCCTAGTAACCTGTTTTGAAACTCTGGTTTATTGTTTTCATTTTTTTCTCTCTTTAAAATAAAGAAAAATAATGAAGTTAGTTTTTCCGTTGCCTTTCTTTGAGAGAAAGTCAAGGAGCAAGAATAAGAAACAGACATAAAAACACAGGGAGGGAACTAAAATAATACAACTTGTTTTTATTTAAGCATGGGAGACAACAAAAAAGTTTCAAGTTATTTAAACAAGATCATATTTCAAAAGTTCTCTTTGAGATAACTTGAGAACCGTTGTTTAAATAAGCTACAAATTATATTGGAACTCACTGATGATTTAATTATGTCAAAATAATATGATAACTTGTCTACAGAATGTAAAACTATCTTAGTACTGACTCGTTCTGGACAGCAAAAAAAAAATTTTTTTTTCTTTGGAATTAGAAAGGCCAGGGAAATTTAGCTGAGAAGTAATTACTCTTAGTGAGATATTTAACATGATTCAGTGACAAAAGAGAGGAAATGAGATCAGCTCTAGCCGTGAAGAATGATTCGTAATAATGTGTGTGTAAGAAAGATAAAGGTAGGTGTTTTATTAAAGCGAAGGTACGTGTGAAGATGATTCTGTAGGCAGCACTGTGGATTTGCATGTTTCACAAAAGCAAGCACTGGAGAACTTCAAAGTACAACTGACCTTTTAATTTGCTCTATTTCAGAAAAATCTGATCACCTCTAGGCTTATCTTAAAATGTTTTTTCCCGGTCAGCTGTAGAGCACCGATATTACTCTGTATTTTAGATGATCATGCTGAGGGAACTCAGTGAGTTAGAAGTCCTTTATTTCTTCTTAAAATTTTCTGAGTAAATTAAGCACAAAGGAAACTTTTCCAGAGAAAGGATTTCTTTTACATAATATTTTAAACTTATTACACAATACCATACTCATGTCTGCCTTGTCTAAGGAGGTAAAAAGGAGACTTTTGCATTTCTTCCCTTACAGAACATACCGCTTATAACAATAACAGCCAGAATTTATTTAACACTTACTATGTGCCAGCCATGGTTCCTAGTGCTTTAGAGTCATTTGCCATATCAGACAGCATATTATTAAGGAGAAAGCTGTTATTTCATTCTTTTCTGAAGAAGGAAGTGCAACCAAAATGGAGGAAAACCATGTGGTACCTAAAGGTGGACCCGCTCTTCGATCCTGATGCTCTAGCTCTGCCTCTGTGTTCTTCTTGCTTGTGTGGATCTGGGCCACGCTCCACTGTTCTGATTTCCATGAAACATCTCAAGAGCACAGAGAACAGGATTCCCTGGAGGACCTGAGAGAAGTTTGAAGGCTGGTAAAGGGAAAGAATCAATTCTGAGGAAGTTAGTGGTGTACGATGAAAATCCAGTGAGGGTCTGGAATGCCACAGTTTTTATGATCCCCACGAGAGAAAACAGGTAAGTGGACTGCATCATGTGGGACAGGAGACTGTTACAGTCACAGTCACGGAGACTGAATGAATGGGCTTGATATTTCAAGCACACACTGACTGGATGCTGATGAGGAAAAGCAGAGATTTGGTTAAGAAAATACTATCATAGTCTATTCAGACATGAGGCGATGATTTTTGCCCTGAGGAGGTTAGGAGATTGTCTCATATGAAGTTGTACCATGTATTTGGACAAAGTCATAAGAAAAAGCACATGTTGTGAATTATAGCAAGCTCTAAACTATATTTTAATTTCTTCACCTACTTAACAGAGTTAAATAAATATCTAAATCTTTCTCATACTTAATGTGTTATGTAGATATTCATGTAAGCAAGTACCAGAATCTTGGGGGAAACTATTTGCTGCAGGGAGTTTGATTTGAAATGTTATTTGTACATGAAATAGTTCTCAGTGTAACTTCTGCTTGTTGTGGTATTCTTCTCCTTCCTAGGCCTACAGCCAACACTAATTTCCATGACTGCATGAAATTGCAACCCCCTATTGAGGGAAATGTGAAAATGATTTTGAGATGATTATAACTCTACCATTATGTTTCTTGCATCACAAAATTCTGATTTAATCTTTAAGACAGTTTAAAGAAAAAGACAATAATCAAGATCAAAGCTCAAAAATTATGTGGGTTCCTAAAAGCCTTTAATCTTTTGTTGCTATTATTTCCCTTATTTAGAAACATAGAAATCTCACTACAGGTTGCAGTCCCTTTTTGAAATTCTTGTATGTGGAACTCCTGCTGTCATTGGAACAAAATGGAAACTAGAAGTTGAGAATAAAAAGATGCAGTAAAGAATCAATCAGTAGAATCTTTTCCTACCAAATAGAACCAATGGAGTCTATTCTTACCAAATATCATTATAACAGGTAAGGGAGTCTTTACAGCCTTGGTTATTTTTATATTAGAAGGGAATAGCAAATAATATGAGTAAATGATTGATGATATGCTTTAGAAAGAAGTTCTATGGGCCCTATAAATCCAAATAAAACTGTACACACAAAAAAGATATGACACAGGAAACTTTATACACACGTTTTGTTATATACACATGTATGGTAGCTTTTATATTTAGGTCTTTATCAGTTTCCCTGTATTTATATTTCTGTTGCACAATCACAAACATGAACAGCTTCCCCAGGAACCTAGAGTGAATTAGGTTCATGAGCTGATGCACCACTATATGTATGAAAATAACAAAGCATGGAATGGAGAAGTATTAAGAATGGCCAAGTAAAAGCCACCTTATCTATGAATTAACCAATCAAAGAAATGAAAAGCCTCCATAGAGAAAACTAGTATTCTGAAAAAAGAAATTAAAGAGGACGTCAGAACATGGAAATACATCCCTTGCTCCAGGATAAGTTCAACCAATATTGTCAAAATGGCAATATCAGCACAAATTGTGTGTGTGTGTGTGTGTGTGTGTGTGTGTGTGTGTGTGTTACTGTAGTCACAAGGGAAAAGACTTAATACAGGACACATAATTTATAGGATTATTTTATAACATTCACCTGAAGAATCAAATGCAAAAGAGCGTGGAAGATCTGTCCACACACTACAGACTCAAAGAATCCAGCTGAGGGAATGGAGCCCATGGCAATGTCCTGCATGTGTTCAAATGGAGGCCTAGAGCCCATGACAATGTCTCATGAAAGTCTGTATCAAGGATTTTTACTGGGAAGGCCCAAAGGTCAGTGTTGGAAACTAGGAAGTCTCTATCAGCGGGATAAAGGACCTGTGCCAGCAGACTGAAGAATATACACAGAAGCCAGGAAGTGATGCTTAAGGTTAGGACCAGAGATCTCCCAAAGAACCACAACCATCCTCAGCAAAAAGGACCCAAGCTCCTTTAATAATGAGAACAACTGAGTTCATGTCAGGAAAACCAGAATGACAAGTTTCTCCAGGAGAATCAATAGCACACCCTCTTCTCCAGTTCTCTCTTTATGCTGTTGGCGACAATCCTCAGGTGGGCCTTCCACACCCAGTGCTATGCAGTTCCAATCAAAATGCCAATAGCTTCTTCACAAACTAGAAAAAAATTCTAAATTTTATAGGAATCAGAAGATACCCTGAATATCTAAAGCAATCCTGAGTCAAAAGAACAAAGTAGAAGCCATCCCTAATATGGACTTCAAGTTACACGTGAACATGTCCACTTTTGTGCCATTCTTACTGTAGCATTTTAGCATGATTTGAAGACACAGGGCCTTCTGAACAGAATTCTACTTTCACAAAAATCAATGCTAATGAACAAATGTAATTTTATCAAATTTAAAAGCTTCCATACAGCAAAGGAAATAATCTCAATCTACAGAGTGAAGCGATAACCTATTAATGGGAAATAATTCACCAGTTACTCCTCAGACAAATGGTTAATATCCAGAATACAAAAAAAAATAAAAAAATAAAAAAATATTAGATGCCAAAAATAAAGACTGAATAAAAATGGGCAATTAAAATGAATACACACTTCTCAAAAGAAGGAGTATGAATAGCTGCTAAGTACATGAAAAGGTTTTCAGTATCTTTGGTGATTAGAGAAGTGCAAATCAAAACATACTGAGATTAAATATCCACAAAACAGGAGGAGGGTAAAAGGACAAGGTGGAAGTGGAATTAAAAAAAAAAAAGAGAAAGATTGTGAAATGCCAAGGACATGCACAAAGTCCCTAGAAGGAATGTGGTCATCATGTACTATGAACATGAATTACAAAACATATATAGTTGAAGTAATCTGAGCAACACAGGAAAATGGAGACAAGGGAGAGGAAGGGGTTAAAAAAGAAGAACTATATTCATGGACCAACTCCCTAGGATGAATGTAATCATTGCATTCTACAAACATGCACCAGTAAAAAGAAATAGAAAAAGAGATTCTATCTTACTACCACAAGAGTAACTTTCTTCCAGGACTCAAAATAACACGTTTTGCAGTTTTGGAGAAAAACATGCCCTTCTGCATTGTCAGTCAGAATGTAAAGGACAACCACTATAGCAGTCAGTAAAGACATTCCTCATGAACAACAGGCAGAAATTCCACTTCACTAAGCTATACCTCTTCTAAGTATCTTCCTGAAAGTCATAAAGTCATCATATTACAATAAGAATGCATACCCATTTTTATAGCTGGACAACTCACTGGTAGACAAATTGTGGACATGGTTTATATGCCCATTAACAGATGAATGTACAAAAAGAAGGAAG
>RJWT010015624.1:0-20299 GCA_004365215.1 Cuniculus paca | reverse complement strand
ATAAAAAATACATTAATTTAAAAAAAGATAGAGGACCGGGCATGGTGGTGCATGCCTATAATCCCAGTGCTTGAGAGGCTGAGACAGGAGGATCACCATGAGTTCAAGGCCAGCCTAGGCTACATAGTGAATTCAAGGTCAGCCTGAACAATGTAGCGAGACCCTGTTTCAAAAAAATTAAAAAAGATGGAGATCTTAGATGTGAGACATTGAGGATCCCTGAGACCCTGTTTAACAAATGCTCCATTTTGAGCTGGGCATGGTGGCGCACGCCTGTATCCCAGCACCTGGGAGGCTGAGGCTGGAGGATCCTTGCAAGTTCGAGACCAGCCGGGACTACAAAGTGAGCTCAAGGTCAGCCTGAACTGCAAATGAGACCTTGTCTCAAAATACCACAAAGAAAGAAAGAAAGAAAGAAAGAAAGAAAGAAAGAAAGAAAGAAAGAAAGAAAGAGAAAGACTCCATTTTGAGTGAAAATTCTTAACTCCAGGTAAGTTGTGGTAAACACAACTGGCAATTCAGGTATGTCATTCAAGATTAAGTCTGTATCAAATGACCTTCCAGGTCAGAGGGTGGCAAACTGGGACCTATGGGCCCAACCTGGCTCACTACCTGTTTTTTGAATAGTTCATGAGCTCAGAATAATTTTTATTTTTAAATGACTGAAAAAAAAATTTTAAAAAAGAATATTTTATGATCCACAAATTAGATGAAATTCAAACCCCAGTGTCTATAAAGTTCCATTGCAACACAGCCAGCCCCTCCACCACACCCCTTTTACAGAGAAGGTCATACTATGCTGCTTAGGCTGGTCTCAAACTTCTGGGCCCAGATGATCCTCCTGCCTCAGTCTCCTGACTGCTGGAACTACAGGCACGTATCACCACGCCCCAGCAAAGTTCATTTATTTTCCTGTGGTCTGTGGCTGTTTTTGTGCTACAGTGGGAAGGCTGAGTCTCTGCAACAGAGACCATATGTGGTCTGCAAAACCTAAAATATTTACTATCTGGTTCATTAGTGAAACACTTTGCTGTGCCCTTGATTTAAGTAATCCACAGTATGCTTGTTTTAAGCTTTGTTAGACAACTTTCCTAGTGAGTCACAAGAGTTAGTTTCTTGTGGAGAACTGGTAGACCTCTGAGAACAAGTCTGAATGCATTCTGTGAACAAAGCTATGTGAAGGTGCTACTTTTGCATCAGCCTTGAGTTATTGAATCTTAATTCTAAATGCTCTAGCCCTCCTCACCAACACACACACACATGCACGTGCATACAACATTACTTTCTTTCCTTTCCTTTCCTTTTCTTTCTTTTCTTTTCTTTGTTGAGACAGGGTCTTGCTATGTATTCTAGGCTGCCCTTGAACTCCTTGTGTAGCCTAGGCCGGCCTCAAACTCACAGTGATCATCCTGCCTCAGCCTCCTGAGTGCTGGAATTACAAGTGTGTACCACCACACCTGGCTAAGGATTACTATGTTTTAACTATGTCTCCTCTTGAGTTACCATTTAGAGGTGTAGATAACCATTTAGAGGTGTAGAATGAAGGAGTGGCAACCACACCTCCTCTGTCCTGCTGTGGTCCACGGTTTACTTACATCAAACCACTCAAGTTACTCCACATTGCTCATGGAGCATCTGCTGCACTTACCTCTTGAGCCAAAATCCTCCTGAGACCTCTTAACAACTAGAGCAGCACCTAAAATTGTTCTCCTTTGCAAGCCTGTAGGCAGCCCTCTCTGCCCCCAAGTATCTTTCAGACATTTGGACACTGAAGGAATTAGGGACCTCCAGGAAAAGACTATACTTCCAGCCACTTGCAGTCACTTCCGGCCACCTAAGGGAGAGCAAATTGATAACTACACCATTCTCTACCCTTGTTCTAATCCACAAGTCCTTCTCTTTGCTGGTCCTGAGGCTTACTGTGTTTAAGCTTAAACTCTAGAGAGTTGAATGATTATTTTATTTTCTCAAGCATCCTGGCAGCTTTCAGAAAGTAGATACTATATCTTACTTATCTCTGTGCATCTGCAAGAATTAATACCTTTGGGTTGGTACTTTTATATTTTTCATCTCTTTTCCCAAGAAACATTCCTTGATCACTTCTGTATGCAGGATGGCAAGATCGTATGATCAGTGCAAAGACAACTAAGTTTCCAGAGGCAGAAACTTTTCTTGGTAACTTTTCATTCCTCATGATCATTGGTGGGAAAGTTCTAAATTGCACATCACTTGTTTCTGTGTGGAAACCATTGTTTTTGTTTAGTCCCCTTCAGAGTGAATTAGTCTGGCTCAGTCTAGTACCAGTGGGGAAGCTGTCTCCTGGAAAAGGTAGAAAGGAAGTCTTGAAAAAGTACTTCCACTAAGATGATAGACGCTTGCAGTCTACCTGCCCCTGCCACCTCTTAATACAAAACTCTAAAAATAAAGTGCTGATAGTGTGTTCCTTTATCAGATATTGTATGTTTTAAGTCACTCGTTGGCTTCCTCCACCCTTTTAATCTGCTTTGATCTGTGTCATCTAATCTTATACCTTAGGGGATGTAGATTGAGGAAGAACTTTCTAGATTCATAAAAGTTAATATCTTTAGCTTCTAAAAGCATATCCTTGGTTAAGGATCTCAGAAATACATTTGGTGACTGATAAGAGGGATATAGAAACATTTTTTTATAAGCCTTGGTTGGCTACTTCACTGATGGCCCTATCTCCCACTGTATTCCCTTCTTTGCTTTCGTCTTGTGAACCATTCATGTCTCTCCAAGCTCACTGCAGTCCTTTGGAGTGCTACACCTTTGTGTATTCTGTTCCTGTTCCCTCTGCACCTTAGCTGCCCAGCTAGCCCCCTGTTCTTCATTCAGTACTTGTCTCACAACCCTTTCCTGTCCTGCACAGGTAGTCTTACGGTTCCATTCTGCACCGTACATGCCACTCTTACTTACCCATCGCGTGGGGAGACAACTGTTCGTTTATGTGTCTGTAGGTGCTTTGATGGCTTGTTAAATTGGCTCTGAGCAAATGCTATGATAAGGTGCCTCATACACTTTGATATAGGGTTGGGGACTTGGCTCAGTGGCACACTGCCTGCTTGGTTGTTTCATGTGTTACTTAGGATGGATGACTAAACAGGTTTCCTGTTTGTAGAAGACCATTTTTGGAACTCCCTTCTCCATAATTAGAAATGCTAGTACATTCTTCTGAGCCCAGGAAAGTCTTCTCAGTGAACCTGACCTTGGCTTTCCACTCAAGTATGTGACTGAACTTTGGAGTAGGGAGTGATAAAGGTATGACCCTCTTCTCATGAAACCCCACAGCAGATAGCTAAGTCTTATAAGGAGATAGAAAGATACAACCCCAAGTACAAACACACTCAGCCACCTTATCTTTGACAAAGGGGCCAAACATGTTCACTGGAAGAAAGATAGCCTCTTTAATAAGTGGTGCTGGAAAAACTGGCTTTCCATATGCCGAAAACTAAAACTAGACCCAAGTCTATCACCATGCACTAAAGTCAAAATGGATCAAAGATCTAAATATTAAAACAGAAACACTAAATCTGCTGGAAAACAAAGTGGGTAGAAACCTGGAAGACATAGGGGTAGGTGGAGAATTAATGAACAAAAGTCAAACTGCATGGGAAACACTTCCCAGAATCAACAATTGGGATCGTATTAAAAAGTTTTTGCATGTCGAAAGAAATCTCCAACAGAGTGAAAAGAAAACCCATAAACTGAGAAAAAAAATCTTAGTCAACTGTCCTTCACACCAAGGTCTTCTATCTAGAACATACAAAGAATTAAAAAAAAAATCAGGCCCTTGAAATTCAAAGACCCAATCCAAAAATGAGCATCTGAGATGAAAACACACTTCTCAGCTGAGCAAATACGAATGGCAAATAAATACATGAAAAAATGTTCAGGATCATTGGTCATTAGAGAAATGCAAATTAAAACAACTCTGAGATTTCATCTCACTCCAGAAAGAATGGCCAGGATCAGGAAAACCACCAATAACAAATGCTGAAGAGGCTGTGGGGAAAAAGGAACACTTCTCCACTGTTGGTGGGAGTGTAGATTGGTGAAGCCACTGTGGAAATCAGTCTGGAGGCTCCTCAAGAAGCTAAGATTGGAAGTCCCAATTGACCCAGCTATTCTGATTCTGGGCATATTCCCAGAAGAAGTGAAATCATCATACCACAGTGATATATGTGCACCCATGTTCATAGCAGCACAATTTGTAATAGCCAAATATTGGAAACATCCCAAATGCCCATCAATTGAGGAATGGATAAAAAAGATGTGGTACTTTTATACAATGGAGTACTATTCAGTATAAAGGAGAATCACATTGAGGCTTTTATAGGTAAATGGATGCAACTTGAGACTATACTCATAAGTGAAATAAATCAAACTCGTATGTGTAAACACTGCATCGTCTTCCTAGTGTAAGAAACTGAAAGACTCAATAAGATACAAAGTCCCTGATAAATATGGGGGAAAGGTTCTGAAGTCCAATAATGCTTTTATTCTTTGATTTGATTCGTTTAAGTCTGTTTTCTACTATTTGATTGCAATATATGAAAAGATATGAACAGCTTTTTTGAAGAAAACAGAGGATATTAAGGTAGCCATTGTTGATTTCTTATTGTCTGATTTGAAGGCCTGTAATGCTTTCACTCTTTTGTTTTATCTGGTTTTATATTATTTTGTTTTGTTTGAGTTTATTGTGTGTGAATGTATGGGCAACAGTTTCAAAGAAAACAAGAGACATTAGAGTAGCCATTATTAATCTCCTGTTGTTATGTTTTGAAGACCTATATTTCTTGCAGTGCTCTGTTCTGAAATGCTTTGTTGTGTTTAACTCTGTTTTGTTTTGTTTTGTTTTGTTTGTTTTATTTTCTTTAAAATTAAATAAATAAATAAGTAATCAAAGGTACCTTGAGTATTGCATGGATTCTCTTATATGAGAAACCCAAAATAAAGATAGTAAAATTTTTAAAAAATGATAACAAGAAGATGGAAGATAGATCTTTCTCAAATAGGTAAGGAATCAGCGGAAGAAAGGAGGGAGGAGGAGAAGGTGATGAAAGAAGAAATTAACATGTGTTACCTGCATATACCAATTCCCCACAAGGAAAGTAAACATTATGTACTGCAAACAGGTACTAAATAATTCAAATCTGGAGAGCCCAGAGTTATGCTGATTATTTCTACTGTCCTTCAAAGTGTTCTTTGTGAAAGGTGCTACTCTTTTGTTACACCTGATTAATGGGTATAAGTTTTTATTCTGTGGGAGAGCCAGTTGTATGTAATTATTTCTATTTCATCTTCCATGCTGTAACTCAATCATCTGTCTCTTCTTTTGAACTGATGACTCTCTTCTATGTAAAAGATATAATTACACTAAAAGACACATTACTGATCCCCTTCAAAATACATGCTGTCACTTTGAGGACATGTATTCCAGTCTTTCTACCACTTTCTGAAACAGTTATGAAGTCTTCTTTTTTGGATGTTTTAGGAGGTGTGATTAAAACTATGGTGAATGAAATTGCCAAGTTCCATCCAGCAGAGACGCAGGAGCATTAGTGCATTATGATGTGTGTCCATGGTCTTTATTCCCTGGATCTGGCACTGTACCACATCTGGCTCTTCTTTACATCAGAATGACCATAAGTGGTTAACATTTTGAGTCAACGCAGGACATCAAGACAGCCATAACTACAACTAAACCTACAGAAAAAGGACTGCAATAACTACTTCATGAATCGTGAATTGACAAGAATCATACAGAAACTGCACTCAAAGAAACAGTGTAATTTGAGACGTATCGATGTCAATGTGTCTTTCAATGTAAATTATTTTTTTTTTTTGGCACCGGGGATTGAACTCATGACCTTGCGCTTGCCTGGCAGGCACTTAGACTGCTGAGCTAGATCCCCAGCCCTGTTTTTGAGACAGGGTCTCACTATGCCATTCAGGCTGGCCTTGAGCTGACTTTGTAGCCCAGCCTGGTCTCGAACTCACAACAATCTGCCTGTCTCAGCCTCTCGAGTACTGGGATTACAGGCGTGAGCCACCACGCCCAGCTCAATGTAATTTTTTAAAATTTAAGCATTCACTGTATTTTTATCTCAAAACATATATCATCTTTTCTGACCAAAATACCCTAAAAACCACACCATTGATTGCTTCAATTTTTTTGACTTAATCCCAAGGCCTAAAAGAGTTTGACATGAAGACAATCTGTTATTGTTCTTGTTCTTGCAAAAATTGTTATTGACCATGGCAAGTGAAAAGGAGAAGATATTAGAAAGGCATTTTCAGCACTGACAGAAGTTTGGATTGCCAGGGTTGGATAATAGGACAATAAATATGGAGAATGTGCAATGCCATGCAGTAGACAGCACTGAAGATGAACAACATCTCTCATAAAAGATGTCAAGCAATATACAGGACTTTGAATCTCATGTTTTTGCTTTGCATGAATTTAACAATTTTCCTTTCTTGCATCAAGGTGCAAAGATTCATACATAAACTCTTTTATTGTAGAGATGATTAGCTGGTGCCAGCCGTGAGGTCTTTGTTCCTATGGTCACTTACAAAAATAGGGATGGGGGAAGAACAAAGTGTATCAGGAGTAGTCAGCTCTAGAAAAATAAGCAATGCATCATCTGAGAGGCATAAAATAAACATTGAAGATATGAAAAAAGCAATGAATCTTATTTAGAAGGAAATATCCATGCAGCAGTTAAGCTACACACATTTTAACTTTCACCCTTTATCTCTGTATCTCTGCCTCTAAATACATTAAATTAACAGAAAGTTTTCTCAGTAAGACTAAAAATATGACTGTAGGTGCCATGCATGGGCCACTGGGAGGAGAACCAGATGACAGCCTTTTCCTGTGAATTGGTGCCATTCATGGACCGTGTGGGAGGAGAACAAGAAGTCAACGAGAAACCTAACCCTCCCTGCGTGTCTGCACCATGAGCAGGCCACTGTGGAGAGAACCAGATGTCAGCCCCTTCCTGAGTGCAGGCTGGGAGACAAGAAGAGCCAACAATCCTCCCCCACCCCACTGATGGCGATTGGTTGATATGGAGGAACACAAGCTGAGGTGATAGCTATTGAGGTAAAATACAATTTAATGCTTGTAGTGTTTACTGTTTCACTGACCTTGCAGTCTTAAAGCAGGTAGTCTGATCATCTATTTAGAGAATAAAAATATGCAATGTTGCCTCTATGGAGGTTCTCCTTTTAAAGGTGGTAACCATTGTTAATGCCCTATTATCTTGTTTTTCAGTCCTGTATCATTTTCATTGTTTTGTTGGGTTGGATTTCATTCTGTTTTGTCTCGTTTGATTTTGTTATATCCAATGACATGGGCAGTTATTTCAAAGATTACAAGATATATTATGGTAGCCATTTTGGATTTACTGTTATACTGCTTTGAAGTCTTTTATTGTGCTCATTGTTTTGTTTTTACTGGTTCTATTCTATTCTTTTTGTTTGATTTTTACCATGTCTGAAGGTATGGGCAGCTATTTTGAATACAAGAGGCTTTAGGGTAACTATTTTTGATTTCCTATTATCTTGTTTTGAAATTCCATATCACTTACACTGTTTTGTTTTGATTGGCTTTATTCTGTTTTATTTTGATTGGTTTTATTCTCTTTAAGAAAAAAGTTACAAAAAAAATAACAAAAACAAAATGTAAGAAAGGAAAAAAATGCCCATATTTTACATAGGATGTATTTATAATAAAAGAAAAAAGTTGCAAAGACTAAATATTAATAAGAAAATTTCAGGAATAAGCAGAAATTTCTGAAATGATGAATGATCAATCAGTAAGATTTCAAAAACCATGAAGAATTTTTTATATTTAGAGATATTGAAGTGGTATTGACATTTAAATCTATGAAGAGATCAATGTATTAGGTTAAAATGTATAGAAATAAACACTAATGTTAATGGGGACAACACATTACAAAACACAGAAAACATTTTTATACTTGCTGTAGTTTAGTCATTTTGTTGGAAAAATGGTATTTAATTTTCTTATAAATTTAAATTCTAGGGGCTAATAATTTATCAGGATGTGAGTTTTTAATGAAAAATCAGTGAGGGAAATGTAAAGGCACCTATAAATTAAAAAAAATATAAATGAAATATAATTCACAGCACTAAAATTTTGAAATATGCAAAATTAAACAGCAAATTATGTATATTTAAAATATTGTATTATGATAAACTACATTAGTGTCTTAACTAAGTCATGTCATAAAGACTAAAAGGAAAACAAAAATTATATAAAAAAACAGACAATGAAGATTTACCATCAGCTATATATGTATGACAGAAATATGTGATAATGTGCTTATATATGCATCACTGAAAAAAAATAAAATATCAAAGAACATGTTTTAGAATTTTTAAAAAATATTCAGAGAACAATTTGTTCATGTCTGCTAATAAATGAAATTGATAAACTTTAATTCAAAAAATTTCCTAAATTTTTTTCTTATAAATACGCTAACAATTGAATATTTTCTTCCTACTTCCCAATATCTATCTTCCACTTTGGTTCTTATTTATCCTCTGAGTTTCTCACACAACATAAACAATGCAATATTTTAATGTGAGTGTTGAGTGTATTTCATTTAAAACCAGGGTCTAGGAATGAGGAAGGGAAAAGGAAGGAAAGGAACAGGGATAAAAAAATAAGTAATGGAAGTAAAACAATTTAAACAAAGTTTTGTAAATCAAGAGGCAAAGAAGGATTGAAGGAAAAGGAGGTGAATGGGAAAAAAAAAGAATTAATATATATTATGTACGGGTACAAATTCCCTGTATTGAATGTGATCATTATGTATGTCAAAAATGTAAAAATAAAATTAATTTTAAAACTAAATATTATGAAAATCTATATACTCACAACTGTGCATAGATAATTATAAAGCCACTTATTTAAAAAAATTTAAAGGGACAGAAATAATGTGAAATTATTCAAAGATATACGTTAAAAGGTGAAAGGCTTTATCCTTTCAGGTGAAAATACATGTAGATTTATATTCTACTATAGTAGAAAGCTGCATAGTATAATGAAACGAAAAGGAAAATGTTTAAATTCTTATGAAATATATCACAGTAAAGGACATATTGCCATTAATTTTCCTCAAAATACTTCCTCTCACTTCAAAGACATTTGCCCAATCATTTTTGTCACTTTCCATTGCATCTATGGAATTTCTCTTTCATGAGTGTATTTAGTTGCCCGCTGTGCCTTGATATCTGGATTAAAATCAAAATATTTACCTTTCATGGTCGTTTTCACTTTGTTGAATGACCAGAAGTCACAGTGCCAGATGTTTTGAATAAGACAGATGAGGACACAGTGTAATGTTTTTATGAGCCTGCCTTTCCATTGGATAAGACTCAGCAGCAGAATTTACTATATATTTTATCACACCTTGTATATTTGTATTATTTGAATATTCAATAAATACATATATGTTAATAATATAATTTTGAAAAAAAAAAAGATGTGTAGAATGTGGTCCATAAAATAAGATAGTATACTTTTGAGCTCAGTAACTATATGACAAGAAAACTATTATAATATGAGAAGTCATTACTGACATTATCATCCAAATTTGGAATTAGTAATCACTTAAAATATCATTATAATAGAGTTAACTCTACTTATATTTGAAGGTGGGATAAAATGTATCTATGGTTTAATTTTATTGCATAAGAATACTAAAGTGTCTGATTATCATCCAGACATAATTCCTGTGACATTACTTTTTTGAAAGTATTCTTGGATTTTCATTAAAGCGGAAGGTTACCACACAATATCTTGTTGTAGGATCTGGCTTTGACAAAATCAAACAGAAATGAATGGGAGCAGTCATATGAAAATATGAACATATATTTGTCTCTAAAATAAAAATTTGCACTCCAGTGTAAGTTAATCTTATTGTAAGTCTCTTTGAAATCAAAGGAAAAAAAGGCTACATTTGTATTATCACTCAGGAGATTAGTTTTGGGTGCTGATGGATTTTTGATTGAGAATAAAATTATAGTAGTTTATAAGTACATGAAAATATATTTTGTTATATATCCTAGCCACAGATAAAATATAGAATGTCATTATTTTAATTGAATATCTATCTGTTTGCACATGACTACAAGCATATTATTGCTTTTCCAATAAATTACTGGGAGAATCTTAGCCTCCACTAAAAATATCTATCAAGACAATGCGTTTCAGCGTGTAATATCAGTTCAAAGCTTGAGGTTTTGGGAAATTTGTGTATAACAGCCATTCACCACCCTTCCCATTTTATAAATTCTATCTCTAAGGTACTGTTTGCAATTATTCCAAATAGAGATGTTTCTTTATAAAGCAATCATACCAGTCATTAACACCATGGCAGCACAGCTCAAAACCAATTTTGGTGCTTTTAGAGCAGGTAAACTTGGGAATAATACATGGGGAAAATATAGGCAAATCTCAAGGCTGTGCTTGCACTTCATCAAATATCAAGTGAAAGCTGAAATGGTTTTGAGAATTTAAAATGTTCAAACAGCACACTTATGAAAATTTATGAGAAAAATTAACCAAGCCACATTGAGAACAGGAGATATATTTGCATCAGCACCATTGAAGAGACCATGGGGAGGATGAAAATGTAGAAGTGTAATATAGATTAGTAAAATGATGTTTCACAAGCACTAAATTCAATACTGGCTCTTCTTCCTTCTTACCATGTGACTTTGGATAAATTAGTTACTTTTCTTTTTGATTCAGTCTCTTCATTTTTTATCATGGCTCCTCTTTCTTTCTTTCTTTCTTTCTTTTTCTCTTTCTCTTTCTCTTTCTCTTTCTCTTTCTCTTTCTCTTTCTCTTTCTCTTTCTTTTGCAATAGCAAGTGCTCACACATACTAGATCAGCATACTAGAAGTGACCTACAGTTCATGCCCCAGAATGTTTAAAATGCATATAAAAATAGTATATGTAGATGATGCCATAGTGACACATTCTTGTAATCCAAACATTTTGTAAGACCGAGGCAGGAGGATCACAGGTTCCAGACCAATCTGCACAAGTTATTTAGAAAGAACTTCCCTCAAAAACAATAAAAAATATTACAAAAGATCTAGTGCAAACACCCCAGGTTCAAGTCACAGTCCAAAAAAAAAAGCATATATACATATATAAAAGGCATACATATGTGTGTGTGTGTGTGTATCACTCTTTTATGTATTCCTTTATCTTGCTCATTTGGTTAATTTTTTTGATGATTCTTTTTAATGTATTTATTTGTTCACTGAATGGTTGAATCTCTGTTCACCCAAATAAATCCTGTGAAGGCAGGAATTTCTGTCTGCTGTTTCTTCTTTATGCACAGGCCTCTAGTTGCCTTTGTAGTAGCTCACAAAAGGCAAAACAGTAATTCATCTTTAACGAATCAACTTACTGTGATGCTCCTGCTGTGTGAGCTCTTTCTAGAATTTATTTTAGAAATAGCAAAATGGTTATTCATGGTAATATTTGCATATTTATTCAATATTAGAATATTTTTAAGAAATTTTCACTCAAAATCATATCTATATAGTACAACTTTCTTCAACCATTGAAAAATGATACTTTACACATCTCATTTTTGAAATAGAATATTGTCAAACCCACAATATTTGACACAGTAGAAACCCATAAACTTTCATACAATTTTGTAGCAATCTTCCTCAACTTTGTACTATGAATGTGTTTGTTTTTAGATCTTCGGCAATGTTTTACCAATATCTTCTGGCAATATTTCTGATAAAAGAATGCACTCCATTTCAGTCTCATATTGTTTTCAATAGTTTAGTTGAATACCTTCAGCATGTTAAAAAGGGTTAGTTTGTTGACATGAGGATTAGAACTTCACTTTTAAATAAGGTTTCAGATGAACTCTCTGAATCTTTACCTTAGCTTTTTTTTTAATAGAATAACTAAGCACGCAGAAGATAATTTAAAATATTTGGGGTTTTTAATGCAGAACACTAAATTTGAAGTAGCTTTCTAATGCTAGTGGCTTAATTGTATCATTATCTGGCATTTCAAGTCACACAGAGAATTTACCTATACTTCTCTGTTCAAGAACACAAAGCAAAAATCTATATTTTAAAGTTTTTCAATAATTCTAAACTTTTTATCTGATTTATTATAGTCTATTAATTGCCATGACTTTTACTTTGTTATCATGGTATGTGGATTTACAATGAAAAAAGTGTCAACTCTGCCACTTTCTTCTCCATACTTTTGTTTGAATTAATATTATACTAATCTGTTAAATTCTTTGCAAAAATATTTAAGCTACTTTGTGAATGTTATCTTAGTGAACTATAATTATAAAAAGTATAAATTTAAAATCATGCAATTATTTCAGAAATGATTAAAACATAGACTAAATAGTAGGAAAGTATAGAAAAATTGAGAAAGTTTAATATTCTACACTTGTGACCCAAGAGATATTCTTGAAACTTCTCAGCAGAAAATACTTTCCACTCTATGGACTGCTGATCTGGAGTCTAGGTTTCTAAGGGAAAATACACTGTACATCATTTCTTGGATCAATAGCACATAGCAAAATAGCTGGTTTGCAGTAGTGGTATACAGCTAATAATCATTTGCTGAAGAAAGGCACTTAAATATTTATGTACAAGATATTAAGCAATATTATTTAACAAAAATGTTTTGTAAATTATTTCTTAAATTAACAATTATTTCTACAAATATATAAACAACTCGAAACTAATAGCCAGCTCAAATCAACAGTGTTTTACAAAGAATTGCTTTCATTCGAGACTTCTGCTTACATTGAATATCCTTTTTGTAGTCATATTTATAGTAGTTTTTATTTGGGATGATATTCTAAGTGTCTGCCTCAGTTATTTCCTCTTTCCTGGAACAAATGAGTGATACCCACAAGTTAAAGGAGGAAAACTTGACTTTATCTCACAGATTGGAAAGAAATCATTCCATAGTTAGCTGGCTCCAAAAGGACAGCAGTGCAGAGGGGCATCACAGAGGAAAAATAGTGCATGACACCGTAGGCAGGAATCAGTAAGCACAAAATTGGCTTCTCTTTTTGCCTTCATATTCCATTCAGTCTACAAGCCTACTGGTTTTGCCACTCACAACCATGGTGGACCTTCCCATCATCCACACCAAGCACTATGCTAAACCAATTTAGTTATCACACAGTCATAGTCTCACACAATTATCCAGTTGCCTTTGAAAAGCCCCACCTATAAACACATGAAACTTTGGGGAAAATCTAGACATAAGTCATAACATTCTGCACCATGACTCTCAAAGATTTATGGGCATCTCTTTATGAAAAAGGCATTTAGTTCATCTGTAACAGTTGCCAAACTCCAAACAAATTCAAGATTGCTGAAAAGTCCAAGTCACCAGTCTCCTCTGATATGTAAGGCAAACTCTTAGCTGCAAGCCTCTAGTCAAATGAAAAGAAAGTTAAACTTCCAACATACATTGACAGAAGATAAGCATTCCCAATGAAAAGGTACAAATATGGGGATCGATAGGATTGTGAACAAAACCAAAATCCAGCAGGGCAAACTTTAAGTCCTGTGTTTCCATGTCCAACATCTGGGGCAATCTGTATCAAGATGTGAACTCCAGAGGACTTGTGTCACCCTGACCCTACGACATTGCTGGTGGCTATTGCTCCCATGGCTTTTCCTTTGGGCAAGCTTGACTCACTCCTTGAAGCTTTCCTAAAATGATCCATGTTCCTGTTATATCCAATCCTTTGATGGTCTCCACTGCACTTTTGGCATCACATTCACAGTTTTGCACACTGTCCTTTCAGGGGCACACTGCCT
The DNA here is from genome assembly GCA_004365215.1 of Cuniculus paca. Classification (NCBI taxonomy): domain Eukaryota; kingdom Metazoa; phylum Chordata; class Mammalia; order Rodentia; family Cuniculidae; genus Cuniculus; species Cuniculus paca. The sequence continues at coordinate 6,403 of RJWT010015624.1, read as the reverse complement.
GGCCTCACAAGCTTTCTTCTAAGTCTGGATAGAAGCTTTCCTGACTCACAACTTTTGCATTTTGCATTCACCTAAAACCAGAAACATGTGAATAATGTCAGCTGGAGCAGTACTCAGGCTTATTTTCTCCTTGGCTATAGGCATTAATTGCTGAGTATTATGAACCAAATCCTGAGAAACAAATTCTCGAGGATGCTGTCATTCTAAAGCATGGTGTGCTGTGGATGTATTCTCAAGTCAAAGCTTTTAATCTTTGCAATTTTGAGATTGTAGAATCCTGATGGATTTTATGGTGTCCTCCATCCATTTTTCTTTCTTTTTTTTTTTGCAGCACCGGGGATTGAACTCACAACCTTGCGCTTGCCGGGCAGGCGCTTAGACCGCTGAGCTAGATCCCCAGCCCTGTTTTTGAGACAGGGTCTCACTATGCCATTCAGGCTGGCCTTGAGCTCACTTTGTAGTCCAGGCTGGTCTCGAACTCACAATGATCCACCTGTCTCAGCCTCCCGAGTGCTAGGGTTAAAGGCGTGAGCCACCATGCCCGGCTCCATCCATTTTTCTTATCATCCTTTTCCTTTTCAACATCCAAGTTCTCAGCTCCATCTTTGCAAGTCATATAGTTATTTTTTTTAATTTTTTGGAGGGGGCACTGGGGATTGAACTCACGATCTTGCACTTGACAGGCAGACACTTAGGCCACTGAGCTAGATCCCTGGCCCTAAGTCATATAGTTATTGAAGTTTTCTTTCTAGCCACAGTCAGAACCTTACAAATGATTATGTTGGGCTCACACCCAGGAAGTCTCTGTGCACCACATGGGGCCCAGGAAGGACCTGCCCAGTGACCCCAAGAAGCTGGGGAGCATCAGTGCATCAGGTGGGGCTCAGGAAGGACCCATCCACTGAACTCACATGGACAAAGAAGAAAGTGCAAATCATATACCTGAAATTTCTGAAATGATAGCAACTGAAGTGATGAAACAATTCCATGAAGCTGTAAAGGAAATTAAATAAGAAATAATCTCCCAGGTAAAACAAGAAATGACAAAAATACTGAAAGAAATGCTAAGCATATCTGAAGAAGAAATAGTTAAAAAATAGAGGAACATTGGAAAGTGTTAGAAACCTTGAATTAACACTATGAGAAAATTAGAATTCATGAAACACATTGAAAGTGATATACAGGAAATCAAATATTCCATCAAAAAATATGCAAAACCACTTGAGCAAATGTGAAGATAAACTTTCAGACCTTGAAGAGATTTCAGTTAGCTATAAGGAAAGGAAATATTTTTTTTAAAAATAACAAAGAACCAGGATATAAGAATTCAACAATTGCAAGATGATGCAAAGAAAAAAAAATACAAGTTCAATAGGTGTAAACTAAAAAGAAGTCAACACAAATTGTATATAAAGACTATTTACAGAAGTAATAGCAGAAAAATTTCCAAGCATGGGGGAAAAACTGCCATACAGATAATCCCCAATTAGCCATAACCAAAATAAAACTGGACTCATATATATAATAATCAAGTTCTCAGAGATTCAACACAAGAAAAGAATATTAAAAGCAGTTAGAAAAAAGAAACAGAGTTCCTGTAAAGGAGAGCCCATTAGGATCACAGCACACTCAACACAATCAGGTCAAGAAGAGCATGTAGTGAAGTATTTCAAGCGCTAGAAGAAAACAACTTCCAACCCAGATTAATTTATCCTGCAAAACTGTTTTTTAAAATTGATGGAAAAATACAATACTTCCATGACAAAGAACAAGTGAAGAACTTCAAGACGACCAAACAAACTGTGCAAAGAATACTGAAAGATATTCTAGATAGAGATAAACATGACTACAATTTGAAGAACAACAGCAGAAAGAATAAATAAAATTGATAAAGCTCTAGCCACCCTTATCAAAAAAGGCAAGAAAAATTCAAATTCATACAATAAAGAATAAAAATGGTGAAATCACTACAGATCCTGTGGAAACACAGAAGATCATGAATACCTACTTTGAAAACTTGTACTCTCATGGGTTCAATAACAGAAGAAATGGACAGATTCCTAGAAATGCATTAATTACAAAAGTTGGACCAAGAATATATAAAACTTCTGAATAACACAATTTCTGTTAGTGAAATAGAGACTATGATTAGAAACTTATCAGCAAAGAAAAGTCCAGGTTCTGATGGATTCACAGTTGAATTCTACAAGCAATTTAGAGAAGACTTAATGACAACACTCCTCAAACTCTTCAATGAAATTGAAAGGGAAACAATTTTCCCAGCTCATTTCTGGAAGCAAGTATTATCCTGATACCAAAACCAGAGAAGGACCCAATCAAAAATGAGAACTACAGACCATTTTCCTTAATAAACATAGATGCAAAAATCCTCAATAAAATACTGGCAAACAGAATGCAGTGAATCATCAAGAAGATTATACACCATGACCAAGTGAGATTCATCCCAGGAATGCAGGGATAGTTTAACATATGCAAATCAATGAATGCAATACACCGTAATCAACAAGACAAGCATCACCTGATCTTCTCAACAGATGCAGAAAATGTTTTGATAAAGTCCAATACTCATTCATGATAAAAACTATATGGAAAATTGGAACAGATGATCTTTACCTCAATCTGATAAAAGCCATTTACAATAAACCAACTGAAAGCATTCAAACTAAAATCAAGGACAAGACAAGGATGTCTATTATCACCACTCTTCCTCAATACAGTTCTGGAAATATTAGCCAGAGCAATTATACAAGACAGAGAAATAAAAGGAATAAAGATAATTAAGGAAGAAGTTTAATTATCATTATTCACAGATGTCATTATACTCTACATAGAAGACCCCAAAAACTTCACTGAAAGAGTTCTAGTTGTAATAACCAAATTCAGTGATATAGCTGGATACAAAGTCAACATTCAAAAATCAATAACATTCGTGTACACATACAATAAACTCACTGAGGTAGAAATAAGGGAAACTACACCCTTCAAAGTAGCACCCCCCAAAAATGAAATACTAACAAAGGATATGAAAGTTCTATACATTGGAAATTACAGTACTCTGAAAAAAAGTTGTCCAAGAGGTTTTCAGAAAATGTAAAGACGTCCCTTGTTGATGGTTAGGAAGTACAAACATTGTGAAAATGGTCATATTCCCAAAATTATTATGCAGATTTAGAGCAATTGCAATCAAAATACAAATAGCATACCATACAGATCTAGAGAAATTATTCCTAAAATTCATCTGGAACCAAAAGAGACATAGAATAGTAGAACCAATCTTGGGAAACAAAGACAAGACAGGAGGGATCATGATCTCTGACTTGAAATTATAATACAAAGCTCCTGTAATAAAATCAGCTTGGTACTGACAAAAACAGACCTGAAGATCAATGGCATAGATTGTAAGATACAATCACAACTACAAACATACTTGGCCACCTTATCTTTGACAAAGAGGCCAAATATGTTCACTGGAAGAAAGACAGCCTCTTTAATACATGGTGCTGAAAAAAATGACCTTTGTTATACTGAAAAATAAAACTAGACCCATGTATATCACCATGCCCTAAATTGAAGTCAAAATAGATCAAAGATCCAGATATTAAAACAGAAACACTAAACCTACAGGAAGAGAAACTATGTAAACAACTTGAAGACATAGGGGTAGGCAGATGCTTCATTAACAAAAACAAACTGCTCAGGACATACTTCACAGAGTCAATAACTGAGATCTCATTTTATTAAAAAGCTTTTGCATGTCAAAAGAAATCACCAGCACAGTGAAAAGAAAACTCATGAATTGTGAAAAAAAAATCTTAGCCTACTGTCCCTCAGACAAAGGACTCCTATCTAGAACATTTAAAGAATTAAAAAATATCAGGCCCCCAAAACTCAAAGATCCAATCCAAAAGTGGGTATTTGAGATGAATACAAAATTCTTAGATGAAGAAATACAAATGGAAAAGAAAATGTTCAACAACATTGGTCATTTGAGAAATGCAAATTAAAACAACACTGAGATTTCATTTCACTCCAGAAAGAATGCCTATCATCAAGAAATCAACCAATAACAAATGTCAGATCTGTGGGGGAAAAGGAACCCTTTTCCTTTTTTGGTGGGAGTGTAGATTGGTGTAACTACTGTCTAAATTGGCATGGCAATTCCTCAAAAAACTATGATTAGAGGTCTAATTCAATCCAACTATCACCCTTCTGAGTATTTTCCCAGAAGAATTAAAAGCATACCACAGCAATATATATACACCTATGTTTAAAGCAGCACAATCTGTAATAGCTAAATCTTGGAAACAACTCAAATGCCCATCAACTAAGGAATGGATAAAAAGCAGTGTATTTTTGCAAAATGGAGTACTACTAAAGAAAGATAAACTAGAGGATTTTATAGGTAAATGGATTCAACTATAGGCCATATTCATAAGTGAATTAAATCAGACTCACATGTTTAAACATTGTATTGTCTCCCTCATGTTAGAAGCTGCAAGATTAAATAAGATCCAATAGGTACCATAGATATTGTCAAAGGAAATGAAAGAGCTCAAAAGAAAAAAACAACTGGTGTGGGGAAAAAGAGAAAAGGAAGGGGAAATGTGTATAAACACAAGATAGCTAAAATAATTGTAGTATTTATCCTGTTTGTTCAGGGAAACAAACTGTGATTGCTTATACTTTTTGATCTGTTTTGCATGCTTATATTTTGTAGTCTGAGGAACTACTCTGAAGATAACAATATACAATATAGTGATTATTGTTAATTTCCTATCAGCTTGTTTTGAAATCCTATATTGTTACTACTGTTTTGTTTTTATTGTTTTGTTTTCTTTTTATCTCTTTAAAATAAAAAAAACTATGCTGTGCCATTTGCTCTTAATTCTCAAATTAGAGTTTGTTAAAATCTCCCAACAGTAGACATGTCACCACCTCAACATTAGACTATCTTGAAATTTCTTCTGCCAGATTAACAAGTCTGACACCCCCTTAATCTCAGTCTCAGGCAAAGTCTCTGGACATGAACACAATGCAAAGAAATTTTTTGTCAAATCACACCACACATGGTCTGGAGTCCACTGGGCAATGGAGTCATTTTTCTCATCTGAATCCTACTGAACCTGGTCATTATCAGTTGAGTTTCTATCATCATTCTGCTCTTCTGAGTTCTTCTCAGAATCTTCCATCAAGCTTGAATTACAGCATTACAGGGCTACTTCTTCAACCAGCATCTCCAATCCTTTGCAAACTCTCTCCACTAGCCAGTTCCAAAGGTTCCTGGACTAGGTGTCTGGGTAATGTCACAGAAAGGACCCAAATTTTCTGGTGCCAAAGTCTGCATTGGTTAATTTCCTTGCTGCTGTGGCAAAGTATTCAGAACCTATAACTTAAAGGAGAGCCTTATTTTGGTTCAGTTCCTAAAGACTTTGGTCTGTAGTGCATTGGTTTCAAAGCATGGTGGCATGGTAGAGGAGAAACAGTTCATGGCATGGTAGGCAGGAATCAGTAAGCAGTGAGTCTGGCTTCCTTTTTCCCCTTTATATCCATTCACTGGTTTAAACCCTTTGATTTGGACCACTCATGCCCAGGATAGGGCTTCCCATTATTCACATACAGAATGATGCTAAACCATTCAGTGGAAAAATTTAGCAATGGCACACCCATAATGCCTGCAGAAAGTCTTTGACTTACAAATGTGTTTTAATGAGTTTTGTTCCAAGATAATTGTTGATTAGTGGGAATCATCTGTAAACCAAAAAAGTGAGTCCTATAGAATACACTTGTGAAAGTTTGCAACTTGAACGTTCATAAATCAGGGACTTACTGTATTAACACATTACTGTGATACAGCCACCTCTGAAAAGACTCATCCATAAGCACATGAAACTTTGAGGGAATATCTAAACACAAATCATAGAAGTGTCCTGATGACTATTTGCCCAGCTGATATTTATTTTCATTACAGTAGAAAGTTGTTTAAAGCCAATGAATGTGATTAACAGCAAATCAATCAACAATAAATATTTATTAAACACCTGGTTATTTTAGATGTTTCCATTGGAACAGTATTTTGTTCTTTTGAATAAAGATTGAGAAAATATTTCAATAATTTCTAAAATATCCTCTAGATTTAAATATCCTTAGTGCTGCATAATTAATTTTCTTCAAACTTTCAAACACTTGAACTTCTTGGAGTCATAATTTGTACTGGCAGATAAAGTCTTTTATTTATTGAACAATGGTAAAGGGTTACATAGATATAGTTTCCTGCCGATATATTTTAGTGATGATATTAAAACCAGTGTGTGCATGAATAGAAAAGAATTCCAACATAGAACATCTTTTACTCTTTGCCAAGTTCCTCAAAGGCCAATAATCA
>RJWT010015623.1:0-20308 GCA_004365215.1 Cuniculus paca | reverse complement strand
GCACGCGCCAGGGGCCTTTTCTGCCTGACCCCTCCCATCTCCCCTCCCTCATCCTGGCGCCCCGCAGGCCCAGCGCCCAGAGGATGAGTACTGGGAACCCGCCCTGGACTCACAGGCCCTTCTCTGAACTTCCTGGCTCAAGCTGGGTCCTGGGCCTGCGAGACAAAACGTCCCCCACCCACCGAAAACCCTGATGACCAGGCCGAGTATGGGGCAGCCGACAGCAGAGAGTGCCACCCCACCGCACAGCATCTGCAAGGCCCTGACAAACGCTGAGGTCGGCTTAGTTTCCTCTGCCTGGTGCACCCGCCTAGTCAGGGACACAGGCCAGGTGGCCTCTGTTACTGTCTCTAGAACCCTGGTATGGCGTAGTGTTCATGAACACTCAGAAACCAGAGGTTCATTGGTGACCCCTGCCTTTCTGGGTTCCCTGTCCCTCCTTAGCCTGCTGCGACTGCCATTTCTATGGCGACAGCAGCCTGAAGGGAGTGCTCCCCAAGCCCGACTGACCAGCCTAACCAGCTCCCCCTGGCCACTTCTGGATGCGTGCCAGCCAAGGCTGGAGAAAATGGGCAGGGCCCTTCACTCACCACTTTGTCCTTGCTCAGGCTGGATTCACAGCCCCTGGGCCCCACTCAGTACCCGTTACTGTGTCTTCTAGGTCTCCCTGGCCCGGGAATGCTGGGAGCCTAAGCACCACTTTCCTGACCACCTCACAACTGACATCTGTAGGATGGCTCTAAGGACAAGCTAGCTGGATACAGGAGTCTTCTAGGAAGGGGTCCTGAGGGTACCAGCCCAAAGGGTAAATGGGGCTGTCCAAAGGGTGGCAGCTGAGAAATGGGTGGGGGAAGAGGCCCTCCAGCAAGTCTCTGGGCCAAGGATAGAGGCTCCCTGATGCTAAAGGGCTGTTCCAGGTCTGCAGGAAGGGCCATGGGTCAGTGGACCCTGAGCAGTGGCTTTGGCCTCCATCTCATAAGGGTGACAGGCTGGGCAGTGACAGGGCCAGATGGACTCCTGGTATGGGAAAAGGCTAGGTGCAGCGGAAGCAGGCAGGGACCCAGGTGGCCAGGCCAGAGGGCCAGGAACAGGGCAGTCCCCATGTCAGCACCCTGCCAAGAGACATGGTGTCCTGTTGCCCAGTCCTGCTGTGCTGCAGGGAACTCAGCTTCGTGCCAGAGGTGGATGGAGAAGCCCAGGCTGGGCAGTACTGTGGGGTACAGTTTGGGCAGAACAGACAGGGCTGTCTGGAGGACAGAAAGGGAGTGAAACTGGAAAACTCACTCTTGGGGCCCTGCCCCCATTCCTAAGTTTACAACCCCCAAGCGGCTGGGAGACAGACACAGGTGGCAGAAACTAGGCCCTGAAGGGCACTGCAGCCAGCATGGTGGAATGAGGGGCAGAGACCAAGATGGAAGTGTGGCACCAGGCTCAAGGCAAAGTTAAGCCTGTCCCTGCCTACACCCAATGTCTCCAGAAAATGCCAGCCTTGGGAGAAACTCCGGGCTGAGAAGGGTGCCAGGCTGACTGGTCCAGAGCCTCTTCCCTCCATCCATACCCCAAAGTTGGAAGAGGCCTGAGAGGCTTTCTCAAGGACCAAGGGACAGACTGCTGACCCAGAGACCCTGGGGGCATGGGTGGAATATACACTGCAACCATGTCCCCAACACCTGGGACTGTCACCCTGTTGGGCCTCATCACAGGCCAGAAAAGGGAGGGAGGCGTCCCCTTATCTCTGTCCTAGGGCAGGAACTGAAGTGGTTTCTATTTTAATTCGAGCTTTCCACACATCCCAAGTGCCTGGGTGGGTGCAAGGGGTGGGGCAGAGCCCACCATCCCCCAGAAAAGGGCCAGCTAGGGGCACAGCCTCAGGGGGCCTCTGAAGCCCAGACTCCTCCCCCAAGCTGGTCCAACCTACACCTGTCCCTGAGCCTGGGAGGGTGCGCACAGGGTGCAAGTGAAGGGAGGGTTTCCAAGCAGGGCGTGGCTGTGAGAGATCAGCAAGTCTGAGGAAGCTCCAGATGCAGTCTTAGGGGCAGGGGTCTTACAGCACCTGGGTGGACCCCATCCCTGTGACAGGGTCCTGGTAACAGGGTTAGCTTTTGTTTTGCTGCAGTCTTTTTTGTTTTGAGACAGGGTTTTGTTATGCAGTCCAGGCTGGCCTCAAACTTACAGGGATCCTCCTGCCTCAACAGCCTCCCTCCTCCGGCTGTGCACCACGCCTGGCTACCCCAGCTGCAGTCTTGGCTCGGCTCGGCTCACCTCCTCAGGGCCCAGCTGCTCCAGGGCAGGGCCAGCAGCCCAGCATACCCGCATGCCCCAGAGGGCCTGGCTCTGGGACCACCATGTGGGAAGGTATCCTGTCCCAACCTGACAAGGCAGGCCCTGGAGTCTTCAAAGGTGCTGGGGACAGAGACGGACAGTCTAAGGCCCAGAGAGGTGAGAACAAAAGACATAGAGAAGGGCTGGCTTTTTCCTTTTTATGAGATTTTTTTTCATTGTTTTTGTTTAATATGAAAATTACTTGAAAAGACGGGGCCAACCCTGCCAGGCAGCCTGGCCACCACCAGCTGCACCAATCCTAACATTCCAGGTGTAAGTTACAGAGCTCAAGTTCATCTACAAAAAAAGTAATAAAAATAAAATTTAAAATGGCACCTTCAACAGAACACAACAAAAACCTTAGGCCTGGCCCCAGGCAAGAGCCCCACAGCACGGGGGGCTGGGGCCACCCCTCCTCTCTGCTCCAGCCAATAAGTAAACACAAAGCTAAAAAAACAACTCCTTGGTGTTCTTGGAATAAGTTAAAGCACACTTCTTCCCTGACGTCCACCGAAGGAGTGGTCTGCAAGGGAGGGCAGGAGGTGGGGCACTACTGAAACGCAGGGCACAGGGTGCAGGGTGCAGGGTGGGTGGGCAGCGCTGGCAGGGGAGGAGGCCGCCCAGCCGTGCAGGCCTCATAGACACGGACATGGGGGCTGGCAGAAGGCTGGGTGGGCCAGGGGCAGGTGGCCACCTAGTCCTCAATGACAATGGGCTCATCGTTGACTGGCGCAGGCGGAGGTGGCCGAAGTGGTAGGGCCTGGCTCTGGCGCAGAGCGATGGGCTTATAGGGCCGGCGGGCGGCACGCTTTGTCTCCGAGGACGAGAGAAGCTTGCGGATCTTTCTGTGAGCAGGAGGAAGAGGGTGTGAGGGCTGGAAAGTGACTATGTGCCTTGCCAGCCCCCTTCTTATGCCCCAGAATGCTCCCACAACCTGGTCTCCTCAGTGGCCATATAAAACACATCATCCGGGGCATCAATCCAGTTCATCCGCCGCCGCTTGACGGGGGGTAGTGAGCCCCCCCGGATCAGGCGCACTTTGGTGGGGTACGACTTTCCATTGAGCAGTAGGTTACGGCTTGGTCCCTGGAGCAGAGGAGGGGTGTAAGAGGGCTCTTGGTGGCACCCCACACTCCAGGAGCAGTGCCCCAGGCAGCCAGGTCCAGGCCAACCCATTTTGCCAATAAGTGGCCAGCAGACCCAGCCTAGGAAAGGCAGGAACTCTTTGAGGACTGTCCAGACCCAAAATGGATGGGCCTAGCATAGCCTCTTGGGTCCCACCCAGCCTCCCAAATGTTCCCGAGCATAGAGTAAACTGCTGTGTGCACCCAGTGCCATGCCGCTGGCTGCTGCTCTTACCATGTGCCTGGTCTGCCCGTGGTTTGCCAGACCTGGTGAGAAAAGGGCAGAGTTGAGGCCAAGACAGGGGCATGGCCACCCCATAGTACAGATGGCCCTCCGTAGACATAGGATGCAGCCTGACAAGGGGGGTATAGGGGATGAGGGTGCTTGGCTCCCCTGCATCCCAGCCTAGCCAGGCAGCCATGGAGACGATGCCCGGGGGGTTCCATGGCTCTCAGGCTCTGGGGCCAGCTCTGTGCAAGCCAACAGAAGGCACAGCAGCTCAGGCCATAGGCAGGAAGCTCTCTGGGCCAAAGTGGGCTATCTGGAGCCAGGACAGATGACATCCGGCATTCACAGTAAGCAGGTGCCACAGAGCACAGCTGCAAATCCAGCAGCACACCTCAGGCCCCTCTCCAAGTACTCACACCCCAGAAGACAGAGCTGCCCACAGCCCCCAGAGATATACTGGCTGAGGGCTTGGAAGGGATGTCACTGAAGTGAGGCAGAGAGGTCAAACCTGAGCACCTGGGCTCCCCAGCCCCACCATGGAGCCTCAGATGGGCCCACCCAGGGCCACCACTGCCTCTCAGCCCACCTGAGAGCAGGAGCCAGTGCTGGTCTCTATAGAGGGCCTAACCCACGGAAAACAGGGCAGATGCCTCACTCAGTGTGGGCCCTTCAGGTCCTCAAACAATGAGGTCTCCCCTTCAGGGGAGGAGCCTACCCAGCCCTCCTACTGGCCTCAACATGGGGTGCTTCCACTTCTTCCACTGTACACCACCTCTAACACAGGGTGTGCCCCACCCTCTTCCATCCTGCTACCTACAATACAGGGTACTCCCCACTCCACCCCCACACAGTTTCCAATATGCAGTGCACCTCACGCTCCTCCACCAACACAGGGTTCTTCCTACTTCTTCCACTAACTTCCAAAATGGGATGCTCCCCACCCTCCTCCCACATATGTTCTTCAACTCACGAGGCTCCCCACCCTTCTCTACTGCATACCACCTCCAATCTAAGGTACTCTCCAGGGCCCACAAGGGACTGCCATGCTGGCCTGGTCCTTCTGGCCAGCTGGCTCAGCTCCCTGGGGATGGGGACAGGCACAGGGCACAGGTGGGTGGTCTGAAGCTCCCGAGCAGGGAAAGCCTGCTCATGGAGCCTGCAGGAACTCCAGCCAGTCCTGTGACCCCAGAGGCCACCAGAGCCAGAGCTACTTACCCAGGTAAGTGCCTGCCAGGGGAATGCGACAGAGGAAGAAGACACAGGCTAGAGTTAGTGAGCAGCATGCATGGTAGGCAGCCCAGGCAGGTGGGGATAGAGCAGCAGATGGTGCGGGGCACCAGTTAGTGCATTAAGGCCCCAGATGCAGGTGGCCAGCCCCTGTCCTGAGCTGTTAGCCCTGGCCTCCCTGCAGCTGCCCACTGAAGCCAGGCCACTGGGGCTGGAACCATCTCCACCCAGCCAGGCCAGGCTTTTGGGCCCTGGAAATTGACACTGCCTCCTGTACTGCCTCTCTGACCTGGCAGCCACCTCACCCAGGCACAGGCCCGCACAGTGCTCCACAAAGATAGGCAGGGGCCACTTCCCAGAGTTGCTTGCCATAGGACATACCTCAGGGACCACACGCTGGGACTAAACTATGTGGGTTTTGTAAAATTCAACAGGAATAAATCGACCTTTAACTCATTTGTGAACAGCTTTTTACAAAACAAAAAAGACCAGCTACTGAGAACTTGCTTGTGTGTGTGTAAGATCAGAGGGTTTGGGGAGACCCTCCCCGACTTCCTACTGATGGGCAGCCAGAGGCCATGGGTCCAGGCGAAAGCCTGGGCTCACCCTGCCACCAGAGCCCCTGGCTGACTCACAGGAACATCTGCAGGGCTTCCAAAGGCAGCATCCAAAGACAGATATGGCTAGATAGCACTGCCTCCTGGGCCCTGAGCTGGCTGGCTCAGCCACCATGCTGGCCTGAAGCCAAGAGGAGCCTAGGCAGGCCCACTCTGCTGACTCTGGTGCTGCAGAGGCTGCACAAACCCTGGGCCTGGGCATCCATGGGTCTCAAACAGCACCCCCATGCCACAACACCAGACTCAACCTATACTTCCCCCCAGAGAAGGAAGGGGTCCTGTATCCCCCACTCCAGCAGTACAGCTCTGAGGCCAGTCCTTAGAGGGAAGGCGCCAACCATGCGCCCAGCCAGCTACCCCATGGCCTCCGCAGACACTCCCACTCAACCCTGCTATCCTGATAGGCAGGGTGCGCAAAAGGGTTGCAAGCAGCATGGGTGGCTTCATGAGCAAGGCTGAGGCATGCGGGCAGTCACAGCATGATGGTTGCAGGGACACCAGGGCCACGCATGCAAGGACAGTCCACTAACAAGGGTATGGGTCAGGAGGGACTGAGGGCCAGAGTCATAGACTCATGGGCATTCTGCCAAACACAGGTGGAGCTCATGGGGGTGTGTGGCCACACTGGGCCTGCGTGGACTGCCCCTGGACACGCCCCAAGCCGCCCGCCACGCGAGCAGACAGCACACACAGGCATCGCGACGGGGCTCAGCCACAGCACCCACCAGTGGCCGCCCAGGCCTTACCCCTACTGGGCATCAAGAGGCGCTTCTTCATGTTGCCTGGCAGCGCCAAGGGCCGGGAGAGAGAGGAGAGAAAACATGGTCAATAGGAGCCAGACAAGACCAGGCTGTGTGAGCCAAGGGCTGGGAGGCCATGGGCCAGCAGACCCTGCCCAGCCTCTGTGGAAGGGTGGGCACCCACTGGACTCACCGTCCACACCATTGTGCTGCTCATAGCTCCGCTTGCCCAGGATGGTGGGGGAGCCATTGTTGATGACAGGGGCTGACTTGGCAGGGGTCAGGCTACTGAGCACACTGGATGTGCTCTTCACAGGGTCAGGCTTTGGGGGGCGGGGGTGGGTCTCTGTGGAAACAGCAAGGGAGGGGGCATCATCCAACAGGTCCAGAGATGGTAGTCCACTCCACCCACACAGTCCATCCTGATCACAGTGGCCAAGCCAGGCCGATGGTGCATTCGTCATACAGAGCCCAGACCCTGAGGTTGGGATCCATGGGGTTCAGAATGCCCACTATAGGAGGGGCACTAGGCCCACCTCCACAGAGCAGCAACCTGGCAGGGCTGGCCTGCTGCCTGATCAGCCTGCTGAGGATGGGCAAGCAGTACCAGGATCCAGAAGTGGCTGTAGACACAGCAGGCCCATCAGTCAGCTCCATACTCAGACCACCAGAGCTGAGGCAGAGGCTGGCTGCTGGCCAGATGCCAAACAGACTACCTCCTAGAACGGGGTGAGGCTGGCTCTGGGGCCCAGGGCCATTGTGGACAGGGGCCGATGCCAAAGTCACTTGTGTCCATGAGAAGTACACTTAGCTCACAGTTCTGGAATGTCCTTCCTGGACAGTCACCTCCACTAAGCCCAGAGCTATGATAAGACTCCTGCCCTGCCCATCTGGCCCAGCCCCCAGACTGCAGCACTTGTGGCTAGGGTCTCACTGTCCCTGAGGGCCTCAGGGGTCCCCCTGTGGGCAGCAGGTACCTGCCCCTGCCACACTCAGGAGAGGTGGCCAGGGTAGGGCTCAGGCACAGTTTGGCCCTGGTCAATCTGCCTAAGTCTGGCACAGGGCAAGGTACCAGAAAGGTCAGCCCTAGAGACTGTCCCTGCAGAGGGAGGAGCTGAGGGCCAGGACTGCACAGCTGGGTGGTTCTTGCTTACCAAGATACCGGAGCACAGCTTCCAGGGGCTTCCTTACCACCTGCTTCAGCACCAGTGGGCTCTGGGAAGCTTCGGGCAGCCGGGCAGTGCCTGCAAGGGACCAGAGAGTAAAGGGTTGGCCCCTAGAAGCCAAGCCCATGCTCGTACCCTGACTTGGCCCCAGAGGAATGGGCTGCACTGGAAATCAGCCGTTCTCAGGGCCAGGCCCACTGCTCTGCCCTTCCCACACCTGACACTCACATTCAGCCTTGATGGCCGCACTGTTGATGGGCATGTAGGGATGGCGGGCAGCATGCCATGGGCGCAGGATCTCGCGGCACAGGCGCCGGGCGATTCGTGTCAGCTTGGTGGTGTGCAGGTAGAAGGCCTGCCGAGTCTTCATGGCAAACTTGGGGCTCCCACTGCTCCGGGCTGGGATGCCGTGAGGACTCTGCGGAACGGGGCGCACCGCCCAGACACAGCGCCATGACTAGGGGCCGAGGATTCGATGCCAGCACTCAGGGAGTGGGTGGGTATGTCTCGCTTACCATGTTATTGCGGTTTGGTCCTGGCCTCTCTCCATCTAACCGGGTTGGCATTTTCAAGCCACCATATTTCTTCCAATATGTCCAACAAGATGCGCAGAGGCGACACTGCATGTTAGGGGGACCCCAAGAATACCACTGGTAAGACTGTGTGGCTACGGACAACAAAGTTGGAAATAGACGGATTCTTAAGCAGAACCAACGGTGCAGAGAGCATTCCACAGTGTCCCCCCGCCCACTGCCATGACCCCCCACCCCAGCCTGAGGCAGGAGCAGGGTCCCCCATACCCACCCAAAGGAGCCCCCACACCTGGAGACCCACCCAATCACACCCCACACAGCCATAGCCCCATCATAGGCAGGCCCTCCAGGCCAGGCCACAGGATCCTCTAGGGACCACAGGGACAGTAGTGGTGTCCCCATGGTCCTGCTGCCCTGGGGCAAATGCTGGCCAGGCACTTACTGTAACAGCTCTCGCAGGCACGGCCGGCCCCAGGGCTCTGGCCTGGCGCCCCTGTACCATTCACCACGCTGGCTTTAACGTTGTTGACGCTGATCTGGTTCGGGTTTGGCTTGTTGCTGAAAGGAGGGGCGGGGTGGGTCATGGCAGCCTGGCAGAGTCCTGTGTCCACATCCCTGCATCCCAATCCCTGCTCTGCACATCCCTAAGAGTGGTTACCATGGAGCAGGACTTTTTCTCCATTCCCCAGCACGCCAAGCTCCAAGCCCAGCTTGAATGCTGGGCCATATAGACTGGGATCCTGATCCACCCTCCCCAACCAACTGGCAGGGGTGAAGAACCAGAGCAAGGCCCCTGGGTACCACAGCGCCCTCCAAGGCCTCCCTGGACTCCCAGCCAGGGTGACACAGGAGCCCCAAGCTGCTAGTGGACCCAATGGTACCCTAGGGTGTCCCCACAACCTACCCTCACCAGCCCAGGACACACGGATAGGACTTACTAGTTGGGAATATAAACTTGCTTTAACTTGCTCTCTGCTTCAGCTGCTTTCAAGCGTTTCTTAAAACAAAACAGAGGGTAAGAGAGGTCAGCAGGCTGGCTGTACCACAGCTCAGAAGTGGGAAGGGACCACTGCTACCTCCAGCACTGCCTCCTTCTGGAAGACTTTTGTGAAAAGTTACCCCAAAATCTGCATAGAATCCAAGACAAAGAAACCACCCTAGGGCCCCAGCCATGAGGATTCTGGAGGGCTCTGCCTTTGGCCTCACCTGCTGGACGTATCTGTCGGTGGTCTTCCACATGTAGTAGTACTCAATGATGCTAGTAAGTGACTTCCACGGGAGCTGGGGCAAGAAAGACACGTCATGAGGGCCAGGGCCAGGCTGCTGCCCAGACAAGGGGGTGGCAGGGATAAGTAGTGCAGGGGTGTTGTGGCTGGGCTCCTGCCAACTGGGGACATGAAAGCAGGGGTCCCTCAAGCTGTGTGCTGAACACAGAGATCCCAGGGAGGTCCCAGAAGATCCAGGCAAGCGCCTTAGCCTGACCAGCCCCCAACTCAAGCTGGAATCTGACCACCACCAGGAAGTGTCAGGGAGGAACGCTGAGGAGTCACAGGGTCTGAGGGCACTGCCATGGTGAAGGATCAGAGATGAGAAGTGCTGTCATGTGGTCACTGCCCTCTCTGCCTGTGGTCACAGGAGGGTGAGAGTCCTTGCCAGATGTTGCCCTGAATCTTCAACTTCAGCCTCCAGAACCCTGAGCCCTAAGTTTCTGTTCATCATGTCAATCAGTCTGAGAGGTCCTGTTAGAGCAGCCAGGGGAACTGGACAGGCGAGAAGCTGGACAAGGGCTGGCAGGGTCCCCTCCATATAGGCCTCATCTCAGAGCTGCTAGGGATCCTGGCCAGGCTCGGTTTCCTCACACCCCTTCTCTGTGGCTTCCTTCCACAGCCTCCATCCTTCCTGGAATTCTTCAGCTTCACTGCTTGAGATGCCAGCTTTTCTTCCTTCTGCACGCAGCAGGGTCAGGAGCTGTGTGTCCCCTGTGCAACCTGGATCACAACCCCAGCTCTTCTGGGTCTGCTTTCTTCTCATCAGGGCAGCCCTGACTCCAACTCAGAGCTATTGTTCAGAACATGGCCTGTGCTGAGGACTGGAGGGTGCATGTATGTGTGCGCAAGTGCAGTGCTGGGGCAGAGTTCGGGTGCTCACATGTTCAGCACGCACTCTACCACAGAGCTGTAGATCCAACGCTGGGCTTCAGACTTTCAATCTAGCACTGCAGACAGAAACTCCTGCCTATGACACTGTTTCTCTGGTGTTCACTGACTACACCACTATGCTCTATGCACAGGCGCACAAGTGGGTTCCATGGCAGCAGTTACCCAGGGAGCCATCTTGTGAATGCAGAACTCAGTTTCTGTATTCAGCTACCAGGCCCAACAGTAAGCGCATCAGAGATGCAACCCCTGTAGGCAGCCCCACATTCCTGAGTGGCAGCTGGCAAACCTGGGCTCCTGAGGCGAAGGGTCCTCTGCCTCACCATCTACAGCATTTTTCCCTCAAATTTTTTTTCCCTTTCAAATTTTGCTCCAGTTGTAGCTTGCCCAGCTCCATCACAAATCTAATAAATGCAATTTATTTCCAGCCCCTGCCTTCTTACTCTTTTTTTCTGAGAAAGTTTTGCTCCTTTGTTTATTTTTTGGCCAAGTTATGTGTCTTTCTGCCTGGCAGAGGCCACTGGGTAGGGAGCAGCTCATGTCCTCCAGCAGCCCTTTTCCTGCCAGCCACCACTGTAGCCAAGGCTCTCCTTGCCTCACCTGGGCAGCGGGGCCCCTCAGGCTACCTGGGGCCACACTGAGGTCCGTGCCTCACCCTGCCTGCCTCCTTGGCACTTTGC
Source organism: Cuniculus paca (assembly GCA_004365215.1). Lineage (NCBI taxonomy): Eukaryota > Metazoa > Chordata > Mammalia > Rodentia > Cuniculidae > Cuniculus > Cuniculus paca. The sequence goes on along the minus strand of RJWT010015623.1, from coordinate 9,514 downwards.
ATCCTCATCCTGCCACCCTGGCTTGAACTTAATACTATTTCCTGACCTCCAAGTGAAACAGCAGAGGTTCCACTATGTCTTGGGCTCTGATGGCTGTGCCTCCTCGGAGTGGATAGTCAGGCTGGCCCAACCACTCAGAGATATGCTGTTCCTCTGAGGTGACCTGGTGGGCTTTGCTATGGTGGTGGGGTTGTTCTTTCAGATGGATTCAAGTGTATTTAGTTCTTAGGGGCACTGAGGAGTATGGTCCTGGAGGACACAAGTCCTGCTCGCATGGAAAGGCAGGAATCCCACTGAAGAACTGCAAGGCTTGGAGGATGGACACGAGGAAGGAATAAGAACATGTAAAACAAGTTTCAGGTGGAAGCACTGTGAAGTCCCCATTAGGACATTGCCAAGTGAACACACAGGTGAGCCTGTCCTTGTCACATGCTGTCACTGCCAGGCAGGGACAGTAAGGGGTAGGACAGGGCACCAAGCCACAGCTGTGAGGGGCACAAAAAACTTCCCTAGGGTGCCCCCTCCAGCCCACAATACACGGGGCCCACCTGATCACCCTCTGTCCCTGCCTGTGGTACTTACAAAATCCTGCTGAATGTCTGTGAAATCCTTCCCGTACTTTTCCAGGGCCTCCTCAAAAAGGTTGGCCTCGGAAGCTGACCACTCCTCCATCTCATCCCTGCAGAGGACTGGCCCACCCTGTGGCACAAGGGCTGCAATAGCCTTGGAGATGTCATAGATGTTCTTGTGCAGTGTGTCCATGGCGTGGAACTGCAGCAAGACAGCAGCGTCACCTGGGTCCATCTTGTCCCCAGGACCTGGGGGTATCCCCGTCCCCAACACCCTCCCTACACACTGGTGGAGCTCGGCAAGGGTGGGGAGGTAGCAGGAGCCCACTCACCAGGGTGATATCACGGGACGCTGCCGCAGCACTCATGTGCAGGCTGGGCTGTCGCACGGAGCTGCTGCAATCCAGGGCCCGTGCAAAGGTGCCCACAGAGCTGGGAAGGAAGAGGTAGACTGACCACTAGAGTGGATGGGCTGGGGCCCAACCAGGCAGGTCAGGGGCCTGCAGGGCTCCACTCCCAGAAGCCTAGGAAACTGTGAGGGCAGCTTGGTCAGTGGTGGCACAGTAGTCTACACAGCACATGCGTCCAGGGGCAGAAAGCTGGGGGAACTCTCCACCCATGAGGTTGGAAGAGTGTCTACTTCAGGAGCTGCCCTGGCTTGGGGACCAGGATGCCAAGCTGCCCACAGGATAGGCAGGTGGCCTTTCTTCCCAGCCCTACCAAAATTCCCTAACTGTAGCTGCCCACCCAGGCCCAAGCCTTTTCCTTCCTTTCAGTATCTCCCATCCTCTCTCTAGCAAGCCAGGAGGTGGCAGCTACCCTGGAAGGAGCACACAGTCAGAACATAGCCCAGCCCCGAGAACCACACCACCTGCCCCCGTCATCTAACGTCTTATCCCCAGAAAACAGTCAAAACCAGTGGTGGCCTGGCCATCACGGGGCCAGGGACCAGGGCACAGCTTCCTCCCTAAATATCAGAACCAAGACCCCATGTCCTCAGCACCCATTTGGGGCTCCAGGTCAAGCTCCCTGCTCTCTGCCCTGGCCAGGTAGCACTCACCGGGCCACCACGAGGAACTGGTCAATCTGCTTGTCTACAAGTGGGTTGTGGGCCTCCCACACCTTCGTCTCCAGTTTGGACTGGTCACGGCCATCCTCCTCCCCTACATAGAATAAGTATGGTATGGTAAGGCTGGAGAAGGCTGCTGAGAGGACCCCAGAAGGCCATTCTGAGCCACCGTCTGTCTGCTCCCCAGACCCCATGAGGCTCCCTGCTCCCAGGAGCTGGAGGTACAGGTGCACATGCACCCTTCACACTGAGGCTGGGCTAATCCTGCTCACAGGTACAGCAGTGGAGGGCCAGTGGGCTCTGACAGCTGCCACCAAAAGGGGCAGAGAAACACTCATTTTTAAGTTTTAATCAAGCTTTTTATTTTGAGAAACCAGAGATAAACATGCAGCTGTGAAAAATAACAGATCCTGTGTGCTTTCAACCAGTACCTTCAGTGCAAATGTCCTGCCAAAGCCACTGGGGACTGCCACAGGACACTGATGACAATGTGACCAAGACACAGCCCTGCATCCCCAGAACAGCCACACTAACTTTGCATGGGAGAGGCCCTAGGGGTGCTCGTGTCCTTAGCCAGGCTCAACTCTGGGGAGGCCCCAGGAAAAATGCCACAATCAGCCTTTGTCCGACTCTCCTGAGGGCTGCATCCATAATTTAGCGAGGTATCAAGCTTCACGTTCCACAGAAGATCCAATCAGCTCCCCCTTGGCCCTTGGCAGCAATGCGCCTCGTGACCAAGGACGGCCTGAGCAAAGGGCTCCTTAAGGTGCGCAGGCTGGGGCTCCGGGCAATCTCTTGGGCTGAAGCTGAGCTGAATGTCTCCAAGAAAACATCTGATCCTTGCTCAGGACCAGCATCTGCTGGGCCTTGCCTCAAAGGCTGGGCAGCCTCAACCCTGGGTCCAGTCAGTGGTCAACAATCAGATCCTGGAAGGGAAGCCCAGGGCTCAGATGTGTGCACCAGAGGCAGGAAGATTAAATGCTCAAATCTGCAGTCATTGCCCTTGAACTCATGGCCCTGGGGCTGCTTCCAGGCTGTGCGGGATGGACCCAGCAGGACTTTCCAAGGTCACGGGTAGATCTCTTTCCTGGTGTAGACTGATCTGACACCACTCTGCTGGTACCAGGACATGCTGAGAAAGCTGAGGTCCATCTCCTGGCATCCCAGGTACTCAGGCTAAGATGTTGCACACCATGCCCCAACATAGCCACCAGGTCCCAAGCTATCTTCTCATGATCCCTTTAAAATTTCAAATACATTGAAAGCAAGCAGGTAATTCCATATCACTTAAAAAGGATACCAAGCCAGGAACAGTGGTACAAGCCTGGAATTCCAACACTCTGGAAGGTTGAGAATCGTAAGTTCTAGCCCAGCTTGGGCAACTTAGCAAGCCCTTGTCTCAAAATAGAAAATAATCTAACAGCAGGGCTGGAGATATAGCTCAGCATGAAGGACCCAGGTTCACTCCCCAGTATTGCAAAAACAAAATAAAACAAGCAGGAGGTGGCAAAGCTGCAGAGGCAAGGGAGAAGGTGCTGGGGCTCACGTCTGGGCCCTCTCCTAGTCCCCACCCCCTACACTGCAGCAGGACATGGTGAGCCTTGCTCTCTACCTTCCACTGTCCCAGTCTCCATTGAGCACAGGGAACCAGGGCAGCCATCTGGCACATTGGATTCCAGGGGACAGATGCTCCTAGTGAAGACACTGACCCTCAAGATGTTCCCACCTATGGTCCTCAGCCTGCAGGGTACAGGCAGGCTGCAGGGTGCAGGTATGGTCCTGTAGCCTACAAGGCCATTTGGCCAGCCCCGCTCAGGAAGGGGATATACCATGAGGATGCTCCAGAGTGCAGGCATGGGGTGATGCTTGCCTGCCCCATACAGCTGCCTCTTGGACTCAGCGTCTTACTTGGACCTCTCCAGACATAACAAAGACAAAGAAAGGTGTAGGTATACACAGCGAGGTCAGGAACATGCCCGGCCCGGCCCATGTTAGCAGGATCAGTGTGTGACACATGCCTGGTACACACTGGGCCCTGGGTTTGATCCCCAACATATACAAACAAATGAAAATCTAGCAGCCCAGGGAGATTAGGTACTACATCCACAGCATTAGGAGACCACAAAACAAAAAAAGAGCCAAATATTTCAAAAGAATAAAGAGACAAATTTTTTTTTTTTAGTGGGGGGGGAGGGTCTTTTTGAAACAGGGTCTTACTATGCAGGTAAGAGTTGGCCTTGAACTCACTTTGTAGCCTTTGTAGCTTGAGTTCACTTTGAACTCACAGCACTCTTCCTGCATTAACCTCCCAAGTGCTGGGATTACAGGTGTGTGCCACCACACCTGGCCTTAGACACAAATCAGCAGGAAACACTACACGACTAAATTGAGAAAAAGTAGAAAAGTGTGTCCTAATGAAAGAGAGGGGAGCATACCATGGTCTACCTTATGGGCCAACGTTTGCTACCTGTAGATTCATAAAGGGGACAGGAGAAAGCCCAACCCTTGGGTCTCCCACCTGAGGGACAGCAAGGAGTCTCCATAAAGGACAGAGAAGACAGAGGCAGCCTCTCGGGGGACCCCTGGGGACCAGCCCTGTCAGCCAGAAGGACCAAAGGACCCAGGACTTGCCCTGGCTGGCAGAGACCCACTGACCCTCAGGACCCCATGAAAGATCTGCTGTGACCTCCACTGTCCACATGCAGAACAGACCCATGGAATGTGGCTGGCAGGGTGGGCTGGCTCACCATCAGTAGGCCCCAGGGAGCTGGAGGAAGAAGTGGGAAGCCAGCCACCAGAGCCCAGAAGGCACAGGGAGGCTGTGCCACGATGATGGTAATGAGCAGAGACCAGCACCCCATACCAAAGGGGTACAGCAGCAAGGCTAGGACTAAGGCCTGGAGGGGTGGTCACTGCAGTCATTTGGGAGACAGAGCCGAACAGGTGTGTCCACAGTGCAGAACGGGCGGGAGTTCCACATAGCCAGCACTTTAGGCAAAGGGATGTGTGTGGAGTGTCAGGACTGAAGGTGTCCGGCACAAGAGGACAGCCAGGCTGGAGCTATCACAGCCCATCATTACTTGGGAGGGGACCACACATCAGCTAAAGCTCTGCTGCTTGGTAGCAACCCTAATTTTGGCCAGAGAGCCAGACTCCACCAGTGTACCCAGCGAGAGTAGCTTTCCCTGGGTACTTTCCCACCCAGGCCCAAGATGTCTAGAGGTGCTGCCACCTGGACAGCCTTCTGCACAGATGTTGCAGGACACCTGCAAACTACATTCTGACTCAGATGCACACCCCAAGAGGGTCTTCATCGCCCAGAACCTTGAGCCCTAAGCACTTGCACAGGACACTCAAGCCCTGCCAGACGTCACGGGGGCAAAGCCAGCCCCTGGCAGGCCCACCAGGAGATAAAGGACAGGTCTCCAGCAAAGAAGGAAGGGGTAGGGTGTGTATGCACTCCTATGGGAGGAAAGGATCCAAGGGGCAGTGCCAGCTACTGCCTCCCCAGCCTCCTGGCAGGCCTCAAATACACAAAAAGCCAATGGATTCTCACAAAATAAATTTTTCAGAGTGAAAAAAGGGTTTAAGGGTCATGAAAGCTGTCAGAAGGAATAAAGAAAATCAACCCACTAACTAGCAATGGCCTGATTGATATGTGTGCCACTGGAGTTCTGGGGCTTGCTGCCCTGATGGTACGGGTGCAGCACTGGCCTGGCATAGCATGCACAGGTGCCTCAAGCACCTCTGCCCCCTCCCTTGCAGAGCTCCCCTCCAGCAGGGTATACCAGCCGCCTCCCCACAATAGCATCACCCCTGGCAGACCCACTGGGGCCCCAGTCCACACCCTACCTTCCTTCAACAGGTCAGTGATATCAGCCTGGTACCGGTTTCCCACTCGAATCTCCCCTTTATCAGCCAGGAGGGTTTTTTGCTGGGGGTCGTAGACTAGAGAATAGAAGAAGAAATCCTGAAAAACACCACACACAAGACAGGTGTCAGATGTGCCCTCAGCCCCGGGACCTGGGGCAGATGAGGTCACCACAGCAGGAGAAATACAGTGTGTGAACAGGAGGGCTGGCAGGAAGCTACCAAGCATGCTTGTCTGCTCAGAACCGAGATGGACCCAACAGGAGCCCAGTGAGAGGTGCCATGGTCAGCTGGAGGAAGCCAGGCCAGAGCCCTGCCTTTCTGTCACAGCAAGGATGTGAAGATGTAATTTACACATCAGTGTCTCAGAGTTACCAGCACTCCAAGGCTCCTGGGAACACACCCCACAGACAGGCTGCAGCATGGAGAGGCAGTGTTCTCAACGGGGGCTCAGACGCTGCAGTCGTCACCAACCTTAGCCCCAGGTCACTCTGGGCTGGAACTCACAGCCACAACCTTTTCTCACACTTCCACATCCTGCCCTTTACCCCCAAGGTCATATTCCTTGGAAAGGACCCTGAGCAGCTCAGTATTAAAGAGCAAACCCTGGCCTGTGCCCAGCCCTGCTGTGATGCCCCAGTTTCTCCAGTACCTCATGCTTTCATCCTGCCACCCTTGACTCCTGGCTACTTTCCAAGCCCCACCCTGCTCCCAGCCTCCATTTTCAAACCAAACAACTCTACCCTTGTGGCTGTATTTGTATGTCCCCATAGCATGCCACATATATCCCGTGCACAAGCGTGGGGCTGTGGGGACATGGCCAACCAGACGTAAGAGGCCCTGCCTCCACTGGCGTCTGCTCACCCAAGCCCTATGAGTGCCTGATGAGCCATCACAGGCCTGGGCAGGGGTGCCTACCAGGTCTTCTGGTGTTCTCACCTCGAGCCCCTGTGGTCTCACAAAGCAGGGCTGTCCCAGGCACACAGAGGGTCCAGGTGCCCAATGGACAGAACCAGCAGGGCTGCCTGGGTTTGCTCATGGCTCAGAACCTACACATCCTGACAGGGAGTGGGAACAGGCACCTAAGGAGCCTCAGGCCTCAGGGACAAGGTGGCAGCACCCAGGATGGCCACCATGCTTATCACCACGTAACTGTGACACCACCAGCCCTCTACTCACACACGTCCACAAAACCTCTTCTCAGTGTCACCCATGTGGCTCTACCAGGGCTTCTTCTCAAGTACCCCTCGCTGCTCAGGGGGGACCTTCCCAAGGCTCTGGGCTCCAAGGTAGCTGGGTAGCCCTTAGGGCCAACATCAGGACCCCTGCCCACTGACCCTCCCAGCTGCTGTGGCTCTTGATCTGAGGTCCCAGGGACTGCTGTGGCCTCTTCATGTCCTCAGAGCCTCTAGGCTCTTTGGGGCAGGAGGGGCTGTAGCCAAACTCTCAGTGGCACCCCACTGGCAAACTTAAGTCTCCTCAGGGGCTTTACGTGGGAAGAACGAGGACCTGAGGTGGGTGCAGAGCCAAGCCTAGGGCCCACTCAGGGACAGGCTTTTTGCAGGCCATAACGCCACAGCCCAGGAGACACACCTGCCTTATACCCAGGAATCCCTCAGACGACACACATCCCTGAAAGAAGTGATACAGCCCCTGCCTGCCACCCAGCTGCCCTGGCCCATCTGACCCGAGGAAACGTGACCTTCCTACCAGGTTCATCCAGCTTCCTGGACACTGGGTTGTCACAACTTGGGTGTGGCACCTGGAAGTTACCACTCCACAATGTAGATTCCTACATAAGAATCACATGCCCCAAGCTGGGCATGGTGGTGCATGTCTGTAATCCCAGCACTTAGGAGGCTGAGGCAGGAGGATTATCGAGTTCGAAGTCAGCTTGGGCTACGCAGTAAGTTCAAAGCTAGCCTGAAGTACACAGTGAGACCCTGTCTCAAAAACACCAAAAAACATAAAGAAACAACAACAAAAAACCTGCTCCAAACACCAATCGTGGCCAAGACTAGACCAGTCATCCTTCAGGGTACCTTGGGACAGGACCTATACAGGATTATACAGGCCTATACAGGATTCTGTCCATTCTGTGTGATACCCACCAAGCCCTTGCAAGCACCCAGCAGGGAGGCCTGGGAAGCCAGGTGCCCCATCCCTGGAGTCCTGGGTAGGGGCGGCTCATCACAGGGGTCATCTGGAAAGAAGTGGGCCCCAGGACACCTGGAGGTTCCCACTGGGTTGTTCCCCCTGCTTCTCTCATGCTGGTCCCAGGCCCTATGAGACCCAGGCCTGATGAGGAGAACGTGGTCAACCTGGGCTGGGCCTTACCTCGCGTTCCAGGTAGGATTTGAGCGACTCAGTCTCGTTGAGCAGGGTGACACTGCACTTGCCCCTGGAAGAGAAAGACACACAGGTGGAGGGGAAACAAGCAGGGAGGCCTGGGGAAGGGGCGCAGGAGTTACCTGATATGAGTAGCAGGCAGTGACTCCAGCTGCCGGGACAGGAAGAGCTCCCGGTGCCGCAGCTGGTGCTTCAGCTTTTCAGGTAGGTCCACCATCTCTGGGTTCTCCACCTCCTCCTCCACCTCCCCTAAAGGACAAAGCACCCATGAGCGGAGCCTGCAGACACCAGCTGACACCTGCCCCAGGCCAGTTGCACAAGCTCAGGCCCAGGAGGGCTGCCTCCCTGCCTGGCACATCCCTGCTCAAAGGCCCCTACAGAGCCAGGCCCCAGGCATCAGGAAAGGAAGGGGAAGAAGGCATGGTATCCAGGGCCTGCCTTGGAAGAAGCCAGAGAAAGGAAGGAAACAGGAATAACTACATGTCCAGGGCAGGAGAGCTGAGTAGGTACCAGCAGGACAGCCCCAGGCTAGGCCATACTCACGGCCAGCTGCAGGCCAACACGGGGAAGCCCCCTCCTCGGCCGGGCCAGCAGGGGACGCAGGGACGGGCATGCAGGCAGCCCGTCAGGCTATGTCCCTCAGCACGCCGCCCGCCCCCAGCCCCAGGACACAGACACCAGGACGCCCTCCTTGTAGAGGTCGGCTCTTACCTTCCTCGCCGGTGTCCGCCCCCGGTCCGGCTTTATAGCAGACAGACAGGGCTACATAACAGATAGACAGCGCCGGACGGCAGGTTAGCGCCAGCGCCGGCCGCTTGCTCCCTGCCCAGGGCCCGGACCGAGGAGACACGGGGGCCACAGGCCTCCCGGTGGGGACAAAGACCACCCGGCCGAAGACCACCCAGGCCTTGGCATCCCACCCAGCTGACCTCAGCTGCCCACCCTCATTCCCTGTTCCCAGGCCACACCATTTCACCCCACTCCACAAGTCAGCAGCCAGTCCCTCCTCCAGGGAAAAAGACAGGAAAAGGTGTGTCCCAGGAAAGGCCTGCCCAGTCTAGGAGAGGGACAAACCAACAGTGAGGCCCGATACCATGAGGCACTGGCCACCAGCAGGACCCAGGCTATACCAGGACTCCAGCAGCTTGGCTGCTGCCCCTACTCTATGCTAAAGGAAAATACTCAATAGTGCACATTTGTAATTCCAGCAACTCAGGAGGCTAAGGCAGGAAGATTGGAAATTCAGGGTTAACTTAGGGAACTTTGAGAAAGCTTATCTCAAAACAAACAAAACGCCCCTCCAAACACTCTTTGGCTTGTCTCAGTTCCCAAACTAGGGTGGATGGTGGGCTCTGCACCGTGACTCAAGCCTGCCAAGTGCTGGGATCCACCTGGCCACTGTCACCCAGACCCCAGTCCCACTGGGCAGGCTAGACCTGCAGCTCTCTGCTGTCCCCATGTGGTGGCTGTGAGAAGTCCTGGTACCCTTAGGCCAAACTCAGACGTCAGGAGGAGATGCAGGTCTGTTATAGGCAGCCTGGCTGGGTCAGAGTAGACCCACTAAGCTGCTCACCTCCCTGCCAAGGAGCAGCTGGGGAAACCGCCACCCAACACCCCACAAGGACAGCAACCTTTGCTCAAACTGGCCTACAATGGC
>RJWT010015622.1:0-20315 GCA_004365215.1 Cuniculus paca | reverse complement strand
TGGCCTCCTCCAAAGCTTTATTCTGAAATCTGAGTGAAGCCTTCCTGGCCCCATAGTTCTTATATTATGCATGCTGTGAAAGCATCACCACATGGATGATGCCAACATTTGCTGCAGCTGGAGCAGTAACCATGTTCCCTTGAATTTCTGCTGCAGAGGCCTCTTAATACCTAGATGGATAAGCACCATGAACCAAATCCCAGTGGACAAATTCTCCAGGTGGCTGTCCTACAGCTTGGTAGCCTAGGTGCTGTTCCCCCCTCAAAAAATCTTTCATTTTTGTCACTTTAAACTTACAAATTGCTTGGCCTTTCTGATTTCTGATATTCCTTTAAGCCACTTTTTTTAAATTGTCCTGATCTGAAGTATTTGAATGCTAATCTTTTCAGCAATCAAGCCCTCCTCTTCTCTATCTTTGGTGGTACTTTCTTTCCAGCAAATCTGAACACTTTTTAAATGAGTTTTTTCCTCGGATTTCCAATATAAACCTGATTAAAAGCAGCAAGCACTATCCATGCTATAACTAAACACTGATGTTTCAAAATTTTGTCTACATAATTAGCTAGTGTGCTACCCTTAGTCTTTGTCTTCTGAAAACTCTCAGGACATGAGTAGAACATAGCCAAATTTTCTGCCAGAGCAAAACACATATGTTCTGGAGTCCACTTGCCAATGAAGTTATTGTCCATAACTGCAATCTATTGAAATTGGCCTTTACTGTCTGCATTTCTATAAGCATTCTGGTCTTCTGAGCTCTGAACAGAATTTTGCATGAAGCTGGATTTATTCTATTCTAGGGCTGTTTCTTAAATCAGTATCTCCAAACCTTTCAAAACTCCTTTTGTTACGGTTTACATTTGATTGCCCCTGCCAATTCTCATGCAGTCATGGAGGCAGCTGAATACAGTGTTTGTGATTGGTTTGTTGTCCAGCACTGGGATTGGCAGTGTGAGTGCTGCACTCATCCAGGGGTGGTTATCTGACATGCAATATAAGGGAGAAAAGGTGGCATGCTTTTCCCCTTTTCTCCCTTTTTTGCCCTTTTCACTCTTGTTGCTTGTGGCTGCAGTGAATGGCTGCCCCTCAGCCATGCCACCCTGCCTTGAAACCAGCTGGGCATGGACTGAAACCTCCAAAAACTGTAAGCTAAATAAACATTTCCTTCCCTAATTTTGGACATCAGGCATTTTATCTCAACAACAAGAGAAAAGTAACCAAGACACCTCTAATGAACCTATTCCAAAGGCTTTGAAGAGTATGGTCAGACAGCATCACAGCAGCAATCTTATTTCTCTGGTTCCAAAATCCACCTTGGTTACTTTCTTTGTCACTGAAACACAATATCTAACACTTATAACTTAAAATTGAGAGGGTTTATTTTGTTTCACAGGACTGTATTTCAGTCCACAGTCAGATGACTCCAAAGCAGCATAGCATGCCACAGGGTTATGGCAGGAGAAAGCTGTTCATCTAATCCACTAAGCAGGGAGTCAATGGAGGAGCCATAATGGGGGATAAACCCATCTATGCCAGGCCCCAGAAAGTTGTTTCTTCTGACCAGATCCCAACTCCTAAGAGCAAGACAACTACAAATCTCATAATGTAACCATTTTTTAAAAGGCTACCTTAAGCACATAGACTCTTGGAAGATGTATAGATATAAACCATTAACAGATTCAGACAGAAGAAAGTGTAATAAGAGCTTGAGAGAAGTTGTGAAATTATGAAAATCTGTTAATACATTTGTAATTAGTCTTGTTTGGGTCCTATATTTTCAATTTTGTCATGTTTACTTTCACATATCCATGAAAAGCACTATTTAAATTAAAGCACTAGTTAATCCTTAGTGAGGAAGAACAGAAGGAAGATGAGGCAGTAAGAAAGTGAGAAAGAGGGAAGAAAATGGGTAAAGACTAGGAAAGGTAAAAAGGAAAAAAAAATAACAAAAAGAAAGAAACTTAAAAAAAGCTAAAAATAAAGGAGCAAGGACAAAAAAAATTGAAAAAAAAGCAAATGAACAGAAAAACTCACTCAGATACCAGAGCACAAAAACAAAGCAATCTCACAGCCCACTTCATGGTCCACTCTGAGACCAAGTGCAGGTGTCCAAGTTGGTTCCCATCCCCATGGTTTGCATAACTGCCTGACATTTCCTAAGCATGGCTTGCTGCAAAGAGGTATGTCTACAGAACCATCCAAATCAGCAACCACTTGACTGCAAGTCATGCTTTGGAAATGGCTAACTGTGAGTTTCTATCTCTGTTTCAAGATCCAACTGCACAGCCTCCAAGCTTGGCAGAGGGCTTCTTTTGCAGTGCAAGGTAGTGGACAGTGGGCAGGGTATAATGCTGCCTTGTATCTTTCCAGTGTATAGAAAAATAAAAGGAAAGTACACACTCTGGTCTGACTCTGCTCTAACTCTTCTTCCCTGTGTCATCTAGGATATAGGCTGTGACCCCCCCCACACCAGCTAGTTCTATGCTGCCCATAGCTCATGTCATTCAGCTGCTATCTGCTTAGGGAAGGGAACTTCCCTCTCAAGTATTGAATAGCAGACACAGGCCAGAATGCTGCAGGGACACAGAGTTCACCGTGTTTGGGAGGATGATAGGGGAAGAATTGCCTGTTTTAGTGCTGCTGGATCTCCTTCCCTCCCCTGCATCAGTTGTTGATTATGGCATCCTGGGCCCTAACTTTCATGCTGAGTTTCTTCTTTGTGGTGGAGAGAGAACATATGGAGCCTATGTCAGAAGACTGACCACTGAATCACTGGCTGTTTCCCTCAGGATATTGGAACTATGCCCAACATGACATGGACAGGTTTAAGGGAGTAAGGAATGGTGTGGACCAGCAGTTGTCCCTCTTCTCTTTCTCAACCACCATAGTATTTGATTCCACCCACTGGGTTTCTTCTTCAGATTGATTCCTTGTGTCTGGGTGTGTTTGTCTCCCCTGCTTTGGAATATTCCCATCATCCACTGACTCCTTCAAGCTTCCCTTATCACCTCTGTCTCTGGTTGGCCATGAGGGACCTTCAGAAGACCATCTTTTTGTAAACTCTTTGTCAGGTTTTAGCATCATGATTAAGCAGTTTTCATCTTCTTTTGTTTTGAAAAGTTTGGTTTTTAATATTTGAGAGAATTTACCAGTGAAGTTATGTGGAGCTAGTACTGTCTTTAAAGGATTGTGGTGATTGCAGAACCAAATTTTTGAATGTTTAATTGCAGTTTTCTTTTTTCTTTTTTTTTATTTTTTCAGCACCAGGGATTGAACTCACAACCTCGCACTTGCTAGGCAGGTGCTTAGGCCGCAGAGCTAAATCCCCAGCCTCTAATTGCAGTTTTCATTTCTTTTTAAAATCAAGTTCACTTTTGTTTTGGTCAATCTGGTTCCATAGGAATCACAAATCAACATTTCAAGCATTTTCCAATCAAATCCCAAAGTGCTCTCATCTAACTCCTCTGTTACACTGTGAAGCCGTCAGGCAGATCAGCATTCCACATGCCACCCATCAAGTCAAATTACAGTATCTTTCTCTTCTCCTTCAAACTGAAACATTGTTTTCCCATATGCCACACTTCCCAGCTAGTAAATTCAGGATTCCCTCTGATTTGTGGACATAGAAATAGCTCAGAAATGTGAATCCAACTTTTGGTCTATACACAGAATTTTGATTATCATTGTGTCCTATTACCCACTACCACTCTACTCTAAAGGGTTAACATAGTGTCTTCCTTTTATCTTTTCAATTGCAACCATCTTCATCACAGGGAAGAAATTTGGCTAAAATATCTATGTTAAAGAAGAGTTACACTATGGAATAATATCTTGTCATAAATTTATGTTAGTGCTCCTGTAAACACTAGGTTATGCCTAGCCTGGCTCTCTAAGCCTCCTGATCCATAGACCTTAAAAGAATAATATTCCACAGTAACTAAAATAATCAATATATTTCTTGCATAAAATTATAATTCTCTCAAAATTATGATGGGCATGGTAAGGTCTCAGAGCAAGTTCTTAACTTATCAACTCACTTATGATTTTGTCTTGCCAGGTCAAATTTTGGTCACAGTCTCCTGCACCAGAGATCCTTGCAGTATCTCTGTTAGGTGAGCAAGTCTTTCTCATTATGGTTAGCATCCATGAGCTTTTAATTCATTAAGTACTACAAAACAAACATGTAAAATTCTTACAGGACTGTGGCAGAATTGGCCAGAAGACTGTAGATGGCCTGAGATGGATATGCAGAGATAAGGAACTTCTGATGCTATACCCAAAACCTCCCAGAATGTATGGTTAGATATTAAAAGACAGCTTACAGGGCCACAGTTCATTGCCTCAAAGAATGAATGCTCTGGCTTTCTCATTCTCACACCCCAATTTATCACTTAGATTGGCCCTAAAGTCAGTCATGTAAAAGATCACCCTGACCTTCCCCTGTACTTCCTGGTTCTAGCAATAAAAAGCCACAGAAGATTCCATTTGGGGATGTCTTTATGAGACTCTTTCATCCTGAAGGGTCTTAAGGTCAGTTCTGGTCCTTCTTGGAGTTTGAAGTGGACACTGACTCTGAGTAATCTCTCATCCTTCATACCATTCTATGATCATTAACTGCAACACAAGATATTTGGCAAGCTGAGCTCAGAACTGATCAAACTGCCAGATATTTTGTTGCCATTTGGACATTTGTTGGTTTGTGTAATTTGGAGAAAAGTTTTAAACTCAAAATGTTCATTCTGTATAAGGTTATCAATCAGGTATGCAATATCCAAAATATACTTCCATCCGGATTACTGTAAGTCCACAAATGTCCTTACTCCCAAAAGGAAAATACCAGGAATATTCAGTCAATGAAACATAGCTAAGTAGACATCTTTCAAGACTGTCAGTTGCATTTCTGTTTGCCCTAAACTCATTTGTTACGATTCTACCTGTGCGTACCTAAGAAGTAAATTAGGTTCTAACAAACCCAACGGGCATCAGCCATCTGGTTCCCATCATGGCAGGTAGGATGGTGACAGAGCATATCAATCTGTGGCCACAGAGAAGCTCCCTTATACAACAGTCTATGCCCATATGGTACCTTGATAGTGTTTCTCTTGGGTTATTGAAAAATATCTGATCTATAAATTCCATGCCACAATATATCTGTATTTAGTACCTACAAATTCAGTCATCAATATGTACTATGTCACTTCTTTTCTCCAAATTAGCCATTTCAACTTTTTTAGGTAGAACTTGAAAATCAGAAGTCCATCTTTTCTTCTCTGGAGAAAGCCGATCCATAAATTTTCAGAGCGAATTTTTAGTCATCACCTGCTGTGAAGTGAATTGTAGCCATCCACCAACAAATTTGTTTCATAAATGCTTCAGTAGTTCGTGTTCCATCTGCATGAAGAAATATTTGAGGTTAATAATTTGCAGAGGAATAACTGAACTTTTGTGTTTGACCTGCAAGTATTTTGAAAATTTTTGTAACTCTGATCATCAAGAATAATGACCTAAAATTTTCTTTTATTCTCTTATTCCTGCAATGTTGTGGCATAATACTGAACTTATAAACAATTTTGCAGTATTCTCTCACTTTCAATTTTATAAAAGAGTTTGAGACTTGTTCTTATTCAGCAAGTGTCAGTAAGAATTGAGCTGTGAAGACGTCTGGTTTGAGAATTTCCTTCAGGGGACAATTTAACTACTGATGCAATCCACCCAAAAATATTCAATTATAAGCAAAGAATAAAATTGTATTATTCCCCTCGCATGTAGCTAGAGTAGTCAAATTCATATAAGCAAAAAGTATTTCAGTGGTACAAAAGCATTTTTAAGGTGCATATATAACCACAACTTTTTTTCAAATAACACGAGGTTGAAAAGCCAAGCTGAAAAACTGATAAGTATTGAGAATACAGCTGAAATCTTTGCTTTGTCTCTTTTTTCTTGGAATCATGAGTTAGTCTGTTTGGATCACATTAAAGGTTGATAACTATGAAAGGTGACTCCTGGTGAGATTGCAGCATGTTCTTCATCACCTCAGAAGCTAAAGGAAAGATGAGTGTAGAACTTCCTACCAAAAGTTCTTTTATTTTGTAGCCATGGATGTCTTCATCCATAAGTATCTAAGAGTTATAATCTCAGTAGCTGTGGTTGAAAAGCATAAAAAACAAATATCTGCATTATCTCTTGTGAAGTAGAAAGAAAATATGCATGGCTCTGAATTAATATTGAGGATGTGGCATTATTTTAATTTATCAGTTATTCAACAAGGGAAAGAGGAACACACCTCTGCCTTCATAGATAGTGTATGGGAGGCACTGATAAAACACATGTCCCTAGATCCTGATTCAATAGAGGGACAAATTACTCTTAAAGATAAATTTACTACCCAGTCAGATTTGGACATTAGAAAAAAGTTACAAAGGATGGCTTTTTCTCCAGATAGTTCACTTGATACTATGTTAAAAATTGCCTCCTCTGTATTTTATAACCATGATGGGAAGGAAGTCAAAGAGAGAAAAAAAGAAGACCGAGAGAAAGCTGCCGCCTTTGTTGCAGCATTAAGAGAAATAGATCCTATGTCTGACTCCCAGGATTCCAAGAAGAGTTCGAGGATGACACCTACCTGCTATCACTGCCACAAGTCAGGTCATTTTAAAAGAGACTGCCATAGGATGCCCCCTAGACCATGCCCTGATTGCAAAGGTTACTACTGGTGGTTGGACTGCCCTATGAGGCCAAGGCCCCAGAGTTTGAACCCATCCTATCAGTTGTCCAGCAGGACTGATGGGCCCCAGGGCACTCTCTGCTCTCTCCCTCTGACCAGACTGTCATCTCCATGGAAGAGCCCCAGGTAATCATGACTATAGAGGGAAAAGAAACTAGCCTATTGGTGGACACTGATGCAAGTCTCTTGGTCCTTCTTTTCAATCTTGGCCTTCCTTCTAGTCACCATACCTAAGTGAAAGAAGTCACTGGAGAGGAGGTAATTAGGTATTTTTCACAACCCTTGAGCTGTAACTGGGATAGCTTTCTCTTCACACATTCAGTTTTGATTATGCCTGAAAGTACAGTTTCCCTCTTAGGAAGAGATATTTTATCATGCTTAAATGCTATAATATACATGCACCTGGTCACACTGTCTTCCCCTCATGCAGACAAAAATAAATCCTGAAGTATGGGCAACTCAAGGTAAAATAGGTAGGGCAATAAGAATTGCTCCAGTACAGATACATCTCAGAGATTCTATTTTTCCTCACCAAAGACAATATCCTTTAAGATCTAAAGTTAAGAGAGGTTTACTAACACTGCAGCTGCTCTCTCTCTCCTAAATAAAAAGGTAAAATTAATGAGACAGGTAATTCTCCAAAGTTTGGATGATATTAGACCCTCCACCAGTACAGGAGGTACTTGTGCAATTGTAAAAACTGAATGCTGTGTGTATATTCCTGGTTCTTCTGCTAATATCTCAATAGCTGTTCAAGATATTAGATGACAAATTAATGACATGTCAGATTCTAAAATTCCCTGGACCTTATCCTTCTCCTTATGGGAAGCATTTACTAGCTCCTCTTGGTGGAAATCTTTTATTAACTCTACTCATAATTATTCTGTTGATTTTATTATTCAGGCCATGCCTAGTTAATTATTTCTTTGGCTTTGATTCTTCCAGACATAGAGCTGTACGCTCATCCAAGATGAAACTGCCTGGTGTCTATCAAGGTCCTTTAGATAGACCCTCTGTAGAATATCTCTGACTGCTGATCAGCAACCATGACCCCTTTCTGCCTGAAGAAGTCAGATGCTCATCACCCGTTTCTCCCTCACGGCAGTTCAGGATACTGCTTCAGAGTGGCGAATGTTACAGGCAGCCGAGTTAGAAATATTATAGGCAGTCAGATAAGGCCAGGCCTTCAAGAAAGTGGACACAGAAGACCAGAAGTCTTGTGACCTTGAAAGAGACAGACACCTCCCACTATAAGCCAGATCTCAAGACAAAACAAAACAAATACACCCTCACCCTAAGTAGAAACATGAGGGATTGACATTCTAAATGGGTATGGATGACCATGACCATCCCAATCCCCTATAGGAAGAGTCACTGATCCTTAAGAATACTCACTTGCTACGTGACTCACTTCCCTATTCATCCTTGATTTGGTCAAATATACCTGAACAATTAATCTTATTGGTTGGACATAGTTCTGTCCCACCTCATACCCATTTGCCTTGCGAGTTTCAAGTTTTCCCCATCTTAGACCCATCTCACCTCATGATTTTACCCTATAAAATCCCTAGAAAAGCCAGAGTCTTTGGCAACCCACTTGGGATCCCTTGTGTCTCTCCCTTGGACAGAAACTTTCTTTCTCTCAATAAATATATCCTGCTAATTAAAAAAAATAGGTAACCTTTATAAAAGAAATTTCTTGTATCTATGAATTTTAATTTTCCATTTTTTGGTACCTGGAAAGCTTGCCATCAAAATCCCTGTCAGTTACTAATAAAAATGTCATGATCTCCCAAATTGATCGACACATAACCTTTAATATGAACATATAACCTTTAGTACAGACTCATAACTTTGTATTCCTCAGAAAAAAACACACCATTTTTTCAGCCATGTTTTCAGAAATGTTTATTCTGTTATCCATGCCTAAAACCACCCACCTTAGACCAGGTTCTACAATATCATAGTTACCAAAGAAGCCAGATAAAGAGGTTTTCCAAACTATATTATTCAACTCTTTTAAACTACAGTCTAGAAATATAGAAATATCTTTTTTTTTTGAGACAAGGTCTCACTATGCAGTTCAGGCTGGCCTTGAGCTCTCTTTGTAACCCAGGCTGATCTCAAACATGCAACAATCCTCCTGCCTCAGCCTCCCAAGTGCTGGGATTACAGGCATGGGCCACCACACCCAGCTGTCGATTAGTATCTTTAAATCCACTTCACTTGCACTTCTGAAATCAACCATTAACGGTATCTGTGGTCATCAAGAGGGAGTAAGGAAAAGATCTTAACTGTTGCCTTGGCAAAGATTTCAGCAGAGCTGATTACTAACCTTCTGGGAACTCGAGAGGTCAATGCAAAGCCCTGCAGTGCACAGAAGTAAAAAGTCTCCCGATTCACTGAAGAAAGACTTGTAAAGAGAAGTCCGCAACAAAGAGCAGCAGCAGAGCCACGGACCAACAAGCTAAAGCTTCAGGAGATGCTGCTCCTGTACTTGCGTGGTTTTCCAAGGAAATGGAGATCAAAATGGAACTGAGGAGTATAAACAATTCTTTCTCCACATTGACCATGGGTTCTTAGGAAGCAAAATTTTGCAGGAAAAAGAAAGTCCAACCAAGTGAGTTTTATTCACTTGAGTTGTATAGAGTTGAATAAACTGACTTTCCAGATTTGGATAATTTAGCTTTATTCCCTTTATTTTTATTTATTTTTTAAGGTGCCCTTTGTTTTTTTTTTAATTTTTAATTTGATTTGAAAAAGAGAAAAAAAAACACAGAAAAGAAAAACAAAAAAGAAGAGTGATAAGCAACAACTATAAGAACAACAAAAATCCCAGAACAATAAAAATATAGGCTTTCAAAGCAAGGTAATAGGAATTTAACAATAGTTGTAATATTGCATTTTTTATCCTCAGAATAGTTGCTCATGTCATCTGGAAAGGAAAGAGGCAGAAGGGAGAGAGACACAGAGATAGAGACCATAGTCCCAGTGTTCCCTTCAGTGACACATACCTGGTGACTTACCTTCCTTCTGCTAGACATCAGCTCCTGAAGATTTCACATTTTCTGTGTTTCAGTATCACCACTGGCTGTATATTGGCTGGTATACATGAGCCCACAGCCTGTGGTGTAACAGCACATCCAACCTGCAGCATGTGCTGTTACACAAATACTCCAGGACCATCCTAGCCTCACCCGATATTGTTATTAAATAGTTTGTTACAGAATTCACCAGGTCAATAAAGCATAGATCCAAAAAAATAAAGAAATAAAACTTTGATCAATTTCATTTTGCTTTGTGGAGCTGACTCTGCTTGATCCTGAAGGGATTTGCTCTTCTTTGCAGCTGTGATTCTCCTACCTGTGTTCATACTTTTAAACCAAGTTTGATATTCTAATTGCTTATACTATAAGAATGTCAGTCTGGTTCGTGTTTGGTATCTGCAAGGAAATCAAAGTAAGGCAGTGAATGAGGAGCTATCTTTAAATTACATCTGGAAGGGTCACTTATGTTTGATTTGATTGCGTTTTTTTGCTTGTTTGTTTGTTTTTTGTGCTTGTCTGACATCAGCTACATCCTCAGCCTTTAAAATTTTGGAGAAACAGTCTCACCAAGTTGCCCACATTGGACTTGGACTTCAACTTGGAATTCTTTTACCTCAGCCTCACAAGTACAAGGATGATAGGTACTTCCACAGTGGTGTGGGATATTCACTCATATATTACAGAGACTATCCATGCAGTGACAATGACTCTGCTTCTTATGACATATTGTAATAGTGTCATAATTCAGGTTGGATATGATGGCAACCTATTCAGCTGTGCTGCCATCGGGTAAAGGTATCAGAATTAACAGCACAGGCCTCAGTTCTTCAGCTATCGAATGTAGCAGTTCAAGCTTGTAAATTGGCAGGATATGAAGGCTGAAGTTGTACTCCAGAATGTTTTTATTTAAAAGCCTTCAATTAATACATTCAAAAAGCAAGCAACTACGCCTTACACAGGAACTCTCAAGGGCTATGTTTATCAAAACCAGAAAATTCCAAGGAACACACGAGTCTTGCATGATTTTGGCACTGTGCCCATGATATGAGTGAGAGGAAAGGGAAAGTGGTCATCTCAGGAAGATGCTCTTGCAAAGGATGGGTTGGCATGGACTCACAGACAGACAGAAAGAAGAGAGGTCTTAGCGACAGCTCTTCTCTGGGCAACATGCTGCAGACAAACACCAGCCAAGGTTGTGATCTAATGACCTCAGAGAATCTTTTACTGCATTGAGGGAATTGGCCCTGCTAGGAGAAGCCATTTTCCATAACTCAATACTAAGATTCAGCTCCAAAGCTGCTTACTAAGAACATTTTGGCTGCTAGAAGTTTTCATTGGGGATTTGAAAAGCAACAGTGCCTGTTAGTGTGCAAATGGTGTTGGCAACAAACATTTGGAATAATTAAAGACTTGCATCAGCCTCGGGGACCAAGAGTCTGTGTTAAAAGCAGATTTTGATCACAGCTTGACAAAAACCCCTGGGAATGTGTGTTTCCATACTCACTTCTTGAGGCAGAGACAAGAGTTGGATTGCCCCTGAAGAATGCATTCTTACCATGATCTCAGGGTAGCTTATGACCCCAACAAATTACACCCTGGAGAGCCACTTGGTATGTCTACAAATCTCTGTCTATCACCCAATTAATCATTGTGGGTCTTGAAACTACCAAATAAGATGAAGGTAAATCTTTGATTAAGCAACGTTTTTGAGCTCAGCACCTTAAGGAAATTTTATAGGCAAAAGCTTTATAGGCAAGCAAAAGTTCATTTAAGACTCAAGGTTCTGAAAGCCCATTTATATTTTGAGTTGTGCAACAAACCAGTAAGAAAAAAATATCAGTAAGAGAGCAAAGAAAGTATATCATTTTCCAAGTAGGAGATTCTGTTCTCCTTGGCTAGGCTTTTCATGTAAGACCATATGCTAAGAAAGAAAGAACTCTCTATTAATACAGAATTGGATACTGCGCAGTAAAATACCAGACTATTCTCCCATGCTTTAACTGAAAACACCTTCCTCCTTGTACTGCAATTCATACATCTTGGAAAACAGCACTCTGTACTATGGGGACCACTTAAAATTTTCAATGTCCTGTTTGCTGTCTCCCAGAGCTACTCATTGTGCTACTTAAGTGGAATCTATGAAGGGAAGTCTTAGAAGAGTATTTGTTGTGTCCCAAAATTGGATTGCATTTTAACTATTACCTTCACAATTAGTACATGTAATGCAGTTTGGATAGAATCAGGAGTGATTCTGACCTCATTTACTATTTCAGTATTTTTTTTCCTGAAAATGTAGTTTTAACTTTTTAAGCAAATTCTTTTTCAATTTGGTTTCATTTGTTTTATTCATACCTTACTAAATGGTTGTTAATTAAATACTATAAATACTGGTTTCCACAGACATCTTATGGTACATTTCATGGTGAAAAGACTCAATAAGCATTTATAGTTTAAAGAACTTGCTAAAAGTTTGAGGATTTAAATAAGAAATTTTACCTAGTTTCTAGTCATCATGTAAAGATTTTCTTTTTTAAAATCTACTAGTCTTTGATGACTTTGGGATTTGCATGTGTGTGTTTCAGATACGAGTGCTCATGAGGTTCTATTATGCACTCCCTCCCGAGATTCTAATTCTGTGGTTTCAGTGTGGCAAGGTTTTCAGGATGTAATCATGATTCCTTGTGCATGTTCCTTGAGCCACGTTAGTGTAGGACATCTTTTAAATGACAATGTATCCACATAATTTGCTGTGGTCTCACTTCTCCAATATCAGTTTCCTTTGAATGACCTTTCTCAATCTTGTGATTTGAAATATCAGTTATAAATGATGATTTTCTGTCAAATTTGCATTTGTACATCCTATTACTACCTGAATTTCAACCTCCTGTTTCTGCCTTAATATTAATTCTATGTTCCTTAACCTGAGATAGTCTTTATATAGCCATTAGAAATATCTTCAGAATGATCACTTTCAAAACTGCCTATTTTTCACGTTAGATTAGTGTAAAGAAAACATATGGAAAGAGGGGAAAAAACACAGAACATGACAGTCACTATTACAGATCTCAGTATTAAAGTTACTAAGCACATATTTTGGGTGAGCTATTTAACTTCTATGAATTTAAATTTCTATTCTATGAAGTGTTATTTTTAACTTGCCTCATGAAATAATAATGTAAATTAAAAGAGGACAACTTAAATAATATATACTAAATCCATTATATAAAAGGTATTCAATAAATATTTGATGAATTAAAGTATTCCCAAAAAATGAATTCCTTAAAAATATCTTTTTACTAACATTAATTAGTAAAATAGATGAAAAGATATTTGAATAAAGTTATTAGATTTGGTGTTTGCTTGTTATACATATTGGACTTCAGACCATTATACATAAATCCGGGAATTCCTTGAAGGTTATGAATCTCTGGTTTCCTGATACTGCATTATCCTCTCTAGTTTTTACTTGCAAATATATTAAACCTGAGTTGTGTGAGCTAGGAAAACTTGATTCCTAGCAGAGGGAGTGGCAGCTTTTGGCACTAAGTGCAGAGTATTTCCTTGGTGAGCTGTTTCCTCTTTTACTGATGACTTCTTTTTTGCTTAGTTTCACCCTTTCTGCCATCCATATACACTATTCCTGAGGCACCTACCACCTGCATGTTCTTCTTTCTGTCTTGATATGAAGACAGTTGCTATTCTGGTAGATTAAACAGACAAGCCCAAAGTTAAATTAATTATACACAGACAAGGTGTTTATTAGTAGAATAAGGGAAACTATAGGGAATAAAACTTTATATGATGCTAATATTTTGTGTCATTATGTGAAAATTGCCCTGCAATGCAGAATTTTTGGGGATCATCAAATGGAGAAGTTGCTTTCCAAAGAGCATGGACAGATGACGGTAATTTAGAATCATCTATTAATTTTCATTTTGATCTCATAGTCAGTATTACAAGTTAACCTATAAATATTTTCTTACCCTTCCATATGTTTTGTAATTATGCTGCTACTACACCTTATGAGAAAGACATGAAAAGCAATAACCCAATGTTTTCAATGTTTACAGTTAAAAAAGGAAATAAATTCATTGAAATACAAGCATTAAGTTATCTTTTGAAATCAACAAGAACAAAGAAACACTCCCGTGCTGAAAGAGAAGAGTGTAGTGAATGTACTAAAGTCTGTCACAACTTTTTGAAATGGCAGAGTGTAGATAAGCTCCCGCATGCTTTCCTTGTAATGAATCTGAGCAAGATATGACCTCACAAAGAGTCACGGGTACCACAAACTTAGGCAAGAATGTGTCTGATTGATAACTAAAGAAGCCATTGGTAGAGAATTGCCACATTTTCAGGATGAGGCAAGGTTTTCAATGTGTAAGTGACAATTTTGTCCAGAAAATTGTATATCACAGCATAGAATTATTTCTTCTCATATTTCTTAAATATTAGCATAAAGAATGTAATTTGTTATCCATCAATATCTGATATTTAGATTGAAAAGATGAATAACTTTTTCAGAGAATGTTCCAACATGAAAATAAAGAGCATGAATATGTTATATAATAAATATAATGATAGAATATTAATATAACAATAACATAAAATGGTAATATATTTTGAAGATGAAATAAAATATTCCATATTTTCTCTAATCCTCAAAATATTTTGGATAAAAGTCTTTCCTTTCCCTCAAATTTGTCCCTATCTAATTTTCTTAAACTTATCATCTTGTCTACCATATCATCCCAACATATTATCTTCTATGTCTAATAAGATTTATGAAAAGGAGTAAAGATGAATTTTCTGAAATTTAAGTCAACTAGATAAACAAGCATGGGATACCACTGAATTTTATGATTAACTCTGGTCCTCAGAATGGCAAATAGTTACCAGACAGCAGGAATTACGAGATTGCACTATAAAGCAAGCAGTTAAAGGAGAATAGTTTGCATTTCTCTTTAATTTGAACTTGAGTAGGGTGTAAAACACTTTGGAAAGACTCTCTGATTTTGTGCAGAGATAGTTAAACTCTGCATAGAAATAAAGTGAATGTAAGGATTCATTGAAAGGATAGATATATCGGTAAGACATCAACATTAGTTAATACATTCCATATTGTTGCTTTGTTTTGTTTTTGTTGTTTTGAAATTTTGTATTATTTCTATCCTTTTTGCTGTTGTGTTTTTTAAAATTAGAAAAAAATAATAGACACATCTAATATATCTAAAGCAGAGGGTACATCCTTTATGAGAGACCTGAAAGAGCACAGCTTCTCACTCTGGCCAGTGAAACATGACCTAGAAGCACAGAAAGAGTAATCTGAAGTCATCTGTGTCCTCTCTGATCCCTTTTTCATTTTCTGTATTAATTAGTATATGTTTCTGATACATACTAATTGTTGTCATCTTGAATGAATTGATAAACATACACATCACATCTTCGTCATGTCTACATCTCTTTCCCCGCCCATTACCCTCTATCCCAGAGCCCATTTTCCATGTCCACAAAGTCTGTCTCCTGGCTCCTTTAATCTATCTTTTATTTGTTCTTTCAGTTATTTATACTGTGGGTTTTTCATATAGGAGAAACCAAGTGACATTTAAGGTTGTGTTTCTAATAATAATCACTTAACACTATGGTCTCCACATCCACCCATTTTCCTACAAATGACTTAAATATCTCTTTCTTCATAACTGAGGTATACTGCATTGTTTACACACAGTACATTTCTTTATCCATTCAACTGCTGATGAAAGGTCACATCCATATTTAGCTTTTATGAGTTGCAGTACTACACACACCAATATGTGGCGTTCTATGTAATAGGATATTTTTAAATCTTTTGGGAAGATAATCAGAAGAGGTGGAGTTGGGTTGAATGGAATTTCCATTTTCAATTTTTGGAGGAATCTCCATGCTGGTTTCCATAGTGATTTGGCTAGTTTACATACAGAATAACAATTTGCATAAATTGTCTCTTTACTCTGTTGGTACTTTCCTCTGCTGTGCAGATTTTAATTCAATATCATCCTGTTACAATTTAGAACTATTTTCCATTAGTAGATATTTGTCACATCTGATGTATACATTCGTTGTGGCCAATTGTCATATGTACATATCAAATATATACAATGGATATATATATTGGATCTCAATCCTTTTTGCCTCCTTTATGTCTCCTCTCACTTAAAAGACAGATGATAGGAAATGGCGAGGTACATTTTCTATGTAATTATGTATATGTATATATTATATTATATTATATAAAAACTTATTTAAATGTTGATGGCATATACACTTGTATTATGAAAAAAGGAATCAAGTGTATCTTAAATATTGAGTGATGCATGTGCAAACCATAGGCCTTAATGTTTATGAATATGAAACACAGTTAATACTGAAATGGATCCATAATTCTTCACTTCAAATTCATAGAATTAGCAAAATTCAATAAAATATCTTAAAATTTAAAAAGTGCTTGCATTTGAAAACTGCTGTAAGGAAGAATCACATTTTTAAGCATATTCAAATCTCATAAGACAGAGTTAGCAAACTTGGGGAGCAAGAGCTAGGGTAACATTAAAAGATAGAGTCAAAATATGTCTGATAAAAATATTTAATTTGTCTGGAATGATCCATAACTTCTCACAGAACATAAATTAACATCTTTTTTTTGCAGATAATTCTTTTCTCAGTCCTCTCTTCTTATTTGTGAAGCCATGCATCTGAACAATAATGTGACTGAGTTCATTCTGCTTGGTTTGACACAAGACCCCCTTGGGAAGAAAATAGTTTTCATCATTGTTTTACTTTTCTATCTGGGGACTTTGTGTGGAAACTTACTGATTATTACTACCATCAAGACCAGTCAGGCACTTGGGAGTCCAATGTACTTCTTCCTTTTCTATTTATCCTTATCAGACACCTGCTTCTCTACTTCCATATCACCTAGAGTAATTGCGGGCTCCTTTTTGAAGAAGAACATAATTTCTTTCAATGAGTGCATAATCCAAGTCTTTACAGACCATTTCTTTGGCTGCCTGGAGGTCTTCATCCTGATCCTTATGGCTGTGGATCGCTATGTGGCCATCTGTAAGCCCCTGCATTATACGACCATCATGAACCGCAGGGTTTGTGGAGTATTGGTGGCCATGGCCTGGGTGGGATCCTGTGTGCATTCCTCTACTCAGATTTTTCTGGCCTTGAGCTTGCCTTTCTGTGGTCCCAATGTGATTGATCACTATTTCTGTGACTTGGAGCCCCTATTGGAACTTGCCTGTGCAGACACCTATGTGGTCAACCTGCTCCTGGTGTCCAATAGTGGGGCCATTTGTTTAGTGAGCTTTGTCCTGCTGATGATCTCCTATGTAGTTATCCTGCATTCTCTCAGGAACCACAGTGTGGAAGGGAGGAGAAAAGCCCTCTCCACCTGCATCTCCCACATCACTGTGGTCATCCTGTTCTTTGTACCTTGTATATTTATCTACACACGCCCTGCCACCACCTTCTCCATGGACAAGATGATAGCTGTGTTTTATACAATTGGAACACCTTTTCTCAATCCTCTGATTTATACACTGAGGAATGAAGAAGTGAAAAATGCCATGAGCAGGTTGTGGAGAAAGAAGTCGATCTTGGGTATTATGTGATGAAAGGAGTTTTCAAATGCTTCTTGGTTTGAATAGATCTCAAAAAAGACAATAGAGAAAATCATCTTTTCATTGTTGAATGACTATAATAATCCTTAGAGCTAGAAACATTTATCCCATCATCCTTTATAGTCATAGACCAAGTGAATGGCTCTCCTTAAATGCAGAACTGTTACTCCACATTATTATTATAGTTATTGTTATTATTATTATTATTATTATTAGCAGCACCAGGGATTGATCTCACAACCTTGCACTTGCCAGGCAGGCACTTAGGTCACTGAGCTAGATCCCCAGCCCTTATGTTTTGAGACAGGGTCTCACTAGGCCATTCAGACTGGCCTTGAGCTCACTTTGTAGCCCAGGCTGATCTCAAACTCACAAAAATTCTCCAGTCTCACCCTCCCAAGTGCTGGGATTGCAGGCATGTGCCCCCATGCCTGGCTTACTCCACATTATTTAAACTGGGCCCTGTCTTCATGTACAGATATGTCAGCGCTTGCTATGTTACATTTTTTTACTTCAACTGGATCTAAGCAATGCAAATAAGGCTAGCCAAGGTACTGATATGTAATCTTTAAGTCCAACTAACAATTTCCCATTTCCTCACATTATTTCCTGTTAAACAGTTCAACACAGTTGGACGACAGAGCCAAAGAGCTCCAGGAATGTCACCAGGGTACAAGCCTCAAAATAAGAGGCTATGACTTCCCAGGGTACAAAAGTTTACATATCAGAAACTAACTCAACAGCCTGCTAAATTCATTCATATGTTATCCCAAAGGAGTTATTGAGACTTGTCTTCTTGCGTATCTTTTTCCCTGAATATTGCAAAAGCACTTGCTCTCCACCTGACTAGATCAGCTCACCATGCTCACATAATTCCGACTGTCCTCACTGTCACCCATCCTTGAGCACTTCCTTCTTCATGGGATAATAAATTTTGTAAGAGGTCTTGGATCTAGGCCTTCATTTATATATCCTTACTTGGATCAGAGTAAGGACCCCTTGGCTACCCATATACTTGAATATATCTTAGTGACTTTACTCTAACCATGGGGCGCATTGGAAGTAATACATTGAAATTAACTTGCTGGGATTCCAATAACATTTCAATGGGATAATAAATATAACTTTCTGGACTGTGTGGAGGACTGAAAAAGGGATTACAATATATGGATTATGATATACAATTTCTGGTTTACAATAGTCAATATTTGGATTGCAATACTTTATCATCATTTTCTTCCTGACTCAGTAAAAATCATTATATTTAAGTAATTATGGAAGCTTCCTATTGTACATACATTGGGTAATTCTGTTTACTTTGATCCTTCCAGACCAGTGATGGAGAGAAAACTTCACTCTTCTGAAAGTTGCCTTGATTTTATTTATTGTGACTGTAATCATATGATTCTTTTGGTAAAACTCTCTTTTTATTCCTAATTTGTTGCCCTCTAAATTCAGGGGAATTATTAGTTTCTCTTGTATCACAATGAGTTTTTCTTGTTTTTAGTAGAGGGCCAATAACTTATACAACTACACGCATATCTCAATTTAAGATAGAGATTGTTATGTGCTCTAGTGATAAGGAGTATCTTTAGTAGGTCATAGGGAATTTGAAAATACTACCAGACTAACTAAAGAATGCGATAGCTAGAGAAATGGTTTTTCAGTGCAGTGTCACCCTGCTTTTCTTAACAATTCAATTCTGACTGGCAAAATTAGATTCTATATTTGGCCACATTCACTTTCTTGTATCTTTCAAAGTGCAGTGTTCACCTATTAATACTTAATTTTCAATCCAGTATTACTTATATCATCTTAGAAGTTACTATTTCACTTGTGATCCCAAGAAACTAGATATAATTCTATGTAATATTCCCTTTGTGCAATTCTTCACAGGTATTTTGGTTAATAAAAGTCTTTCTACTTATTACTAAAAATGAATAGTATTTAATTGTTTCATTCCTTGCATATTATAAAAAGTAACAGGTATTTTAGAGATAGCAAATCAGGCAATATGGTTCAGTCTGTTTGAATTATAGTTACTAAAAATAGAGAGCTTTGTCTTTAAAAAAAATCTAGCTAAAAATGAAGAGTCCATGGAGACTGAAGGAAAAATTAGAGTCATTAGTGACTCAAGATTCTGGAAAGCCAAATTGCTTTCATCTGTAATAATCTCTGAGCTTGGATGTGATTCATCATTTTCTTATTAATTTTTACTTTCTCTTTAGTGTCTGTTTATCTCTGCTTGTTCAAAACATATCGTTTCTCATGGCTTCAGGGTGTCAGATTTTCTCTCTTGTTCCACCAGCTTTACCTCCCTCCATCTAGAATGTCAGGTTCTGTTATCAGAACTCCAGAGAAGAATTCTGAATAGATTTGTTCTTGAATTGAGCAGAATAAGTGCAGGAAACCTACAATCTATTCCTTGTCTAATTTCCTTTTCTCTGCCTCAGTGCTCCCTACCTCCTGTCATTCCCTTTTCTTCCTTTTCATTCTTGTTGATATTATTAAACTTAGTTAATATTTATGGCCTGTAATATTAGCATTCATTGAGGTTAATAGACTACTAGGTTATGCACCATTTCTGGTACAATATACTGTGATTTCACAGGAAGAGAGAAAAGGCAATTGGGACCCCAAATTTGAGAATCTATCATGTTTATTCATTATGGAATTTTATTCATTAAGAATTTTGAAGAAAATTATGAAAATTATTTACTTGTTAAAGAAAAATTTTCATAGAAAGTTTAATCATTGACTAAAATGGGGAACACTGATTTTGTAATTTCCTTGTTTTCCAAATTCTACAACTATTACGCACTTAGTTGAAACATCTCAGAAAATGAATAGCTTAGATTTCAAATTTTAAAATAAATATCTCTT
>RJWT010015621.1:0-18811 GCA_004365215.1 Cuniculus paca | reverse complement strand
TCTTCATCTACTTTGAAAAACAAATGTAATCAAATTTTTTAATTTTATTAACAAAATTCTACCATTTCTGTGAAGAATATCATGTCTCCTATGGGAAGCTCAAAGAAGTAAAAACAATGAATTCTATTTTCCTATGTAAAGCTATCATAATTTCTAGAATTGACCAAGACCACCTTCTTATTCCTCAAGTTTCCCGGATGTTAGACAGGTTTCTGAAAGGCTGAAAGCCACTGAGTACTCCTCTCTTAGATCATGTAATTTGGGAAAACTTAAAATTACAAATTCTTTCTCTTTCAAACTGAGGAAATGTTTTCTAGCTTCTTCCCAGTGTAAAAAACCAGGGAATATCAAGGAATTTGTTTTTACCTCTTTAAAGTATAAACACAGAGAAGAAAGCTGTAAATCTCAATCTTTGTGGAAGGTTTGGAGTCTAATTTTAGTGGTGGCAATTAGTAAACACACATGGCTTTATCACAGAGAAAACAATTTGCCATCTTACTTAGGAACATAACACTGGGTTCAGAGAACCCATTCCTTATTATAGTTCTACTGTAAATTTGTACTTTAGCATAAGAGTAGCCAGCTGCGCATCTCCATACCTTTCCCTGAAGGATAGAGGAAGCAATCTATGAGTTTACCCACTTGATATGATGAATGGCAAGGTGTGTGTATGTGCACAAATGTGGCAAAATGGGATTTTCACTTACCTTATTCTCCATCTAACTGGTTTTGTGGATGTTTATCCAGATATCACAGAGGCTGCAATGGACCCACACCACTCCAGGATTTGTTAAAAAGGATTTCTTTTGATTTTTCTAGTAGAAATAGCCCAGCTCAGTACAATGAAAATCCAGATTTGCAAGTTTTGGAGGTGCTCACAAGTGAATCATCAGATTACTTATGCCTGTATGATGATGATCCTTTATGATAAAATACATGATTTCATAATAGAAGAGTATATAATGGGTATATGGTTGGATGAAGATGATAATGACTTTGACATTGCACATGTGAGCCAAAGTTCATATGACAATGAAATGGAGCAAGAATAGACTGATACAGATACAGGGAATGCAGACCTCCTTGATTGAGATGACCAAAAATCCCCAGCAATATGAGTACATATTTGACTAGTCAAACAGTTGCAAAATTGCCATGCAACCAAAAGGAATGGTCCAATGTTAGAACTAGATCTGCAAATATAATGAAGATCATGACAGGGGTGAAAGATATTGGACACAATGACAGCATGGCCATTCAGTGTTAGAAATTGTAACAGACAAAATGCTATAAGATGTTGTGAAATAGACAAAGGCTAAAATGCAAGTGAAATGTTCTGTGTGAACCAATTGCCATACTCAAAAAGGTATTTATTGTGGTACCTCACAAGCTGAACTGAAAGCATCCATAGGTCTGCTGTACTTAGCAGGGATTTCTCATGATGATCACAGGAATGTGAAAGACATGGAAAAGCAGTGGGTCAAATTATGGCATAAAATTTTATGCACTTGTAGATGCAGAGACTTCTAATGCTTTCAATTTAGACACTTAACCTGAAACCCAGTCATCAGATCTGAATTCATATAGTAGTAAACTGAATGATGTTTTGGACAGACTTGTGGCTCCCATCTCCCAAACTAGTCAGAATGTGAAATTTGACAATTGGTTTAGCGGTTTCCAATTGATGTTCCATTTGCTAATGGAGCACAAGTTGACTGGTGCAGGATCTGTAGGCAGGAACAAGCCGTAAATCCCAAACGATATGCTGCAATTTTAAAACATACAATTGTATAATACAATCTTTGGATTTCAAAAAGATATATCATTGGCCTTACATATGGCAAAGAAAAAACAAAGTGGTATTGCTAATCTCGACATTTCACCACGGTGGAAATATTGATAGGGAGAGCGCGACAAAACAGAAGCCTGAGATGGAAACTCTCTACGACAAAATTAAAGGTGGAGTAGATGATGCTGATGAATTATGCAGCTACTACAGTGTCACTTGAAACACAAAGCATTGACCCATGGCTGTGTTTTACTTGATTCTAGACATGTGTGTCATAAATAGTTTGATAGTTTACAAAGAAAATAACAAGTGCAAGATATCATGGAGAAATATTCTAGAGCTCATAAAAACTTTTCTGCCCAGGGAACTACACACACGCACAAAATGTGGAGCATACTAGTAAGCCGAAAGATGGACAGGAAGGTTCAGTATCACAAAGACTGACAATGACAGGAGGAAAACAAAAATAAACAAAGGATGTCAATTTGCCCTCCAGGAAAGTACAAGAAAATAAAACATACATGCTATCAGTGTAAGCCATACTTGTACATGGAACATGCAGGTGTCATGTGTGAAGACTACCATGGTTGTGACAGGTGAAGCAAAGCTTATTTCTCTGCTAGACTTTTATTTGTATTTACATTTTGTTCATGTAGCCTTTTATTTTTGATGTTATCTTTTAGGTTTTGTAAGCAAGTAAGCACCTGCTGTGAAAATGTTGATGTCTGTTCTAAACACTCATTACATATTTGATATTTTATTTTGTTTTGCTTATATCTTATTTCCCAGCTAAGTGTATGTTGTACAATATAATAGAAAGCTCCCTATAAATCAGGAATAGAAGAGAGGTGACAAGACTGCCATACAGGAAAGGAAAGCTAAGTATATATATGTCAGTGTATACAAGATTTGTGCATGGAACATGCAGCTGTTTTGTGTGAATTTTGCTTTCAGTGTGACAACTGAAGCAAAGTTTTTTTTATTATAGAGTACTATTGATATTTTCACTGAAGATCATATAGGAATTTATTTCTGATGTTATCTTTTATGTTTTGTAAGTACGCAATTAATGCAAAAATGTTAATGTCTATTCTAAATACACAATACATATTGAATATTTTTTATTGATATTTTATGCTCTTGTTAATTACACACTGTATGATATAATAATCTCCTGAGAAAACAGCAAGATCAGTGAGATGTCAAATATGTCCTACAAAAAGGCCAGGAAAGCAAAATATATGTGCTGTCAGTGTAAGTGATACTTGTGTATGGAACATAGTAAGGTAGTCTCTACACAAGAGTAATAATTGAAGTAAAGGTTTTTTTAAAAATGCTATTGATATTTTCATTGTATCTTATGTTAGAATTTATTTGTGTTGTTTTTAGACTTTATAGACCAAAAAACAGTTAATGTTGAAAATGTTGATGCTTTTTTATAAACAATAAATATTAAAAATTCAATTCTTTATTTTTGTGTTACTTTTTCCTGCTAAGTATGATTGTTTAATATAATAAAACTCATACAATTAAAATTCATAATTCATTGAAAGAAAAATTCTAAAGAATAAATGTGGGTCTGACAGACTCATTTTTTTCTATGCCTTCATGAAAAAATTGTTATGCATCTGATTCATCATGCTTGTGTCTCACTGATAAACCTCACTTCTGTTGCTTTGTATTATTTTTCCACCAACTTACTCCACCATTAATCTTAGTAAGGTTCAATCTCTTCCATGCTGCAATAGCCATGAATAAAACCTGCTTTCCCACTTAACTTTGTGTCCTGCAATTTTTGCTTCATGGTGTTATAGAAAATGTATACATTGCATTACCTTAAATGAAGAATATAAACCTCCAGTTCTCTTTCTTATTCAAAAGTATCAGAAACTTCACAGTCGAATATGAAGAAGAATCCGAAGTTCTGAAAAAAACAAAGATTTCGTAAATAAGGAGGGGAAGAAGGGTTAAAGGTACAAGCGGGGATGGAGAGGTAAAGAAAAACAAGATACATTATGTACACATATAAATTCCTTGCAATAAATGTGATGATTGCATCTACCAAAAATGTACCAATAAAAATGTATATTTCTAAGAGGCCATACCTTTCTCCTGGTTATTGATTCATCTTGGAGTGGGTAGTGGGAATCTAACTGTATAGGGAGCCAGTGAAACTGGAGATTGATCACCTGAGGGGCTAACGCAAGGCCAGTCCTACAAACACAAAAGAGCCCAAAACAACCCATATAAACAAGCTGTTCCAACTCCAACAGGACAAGGGGCCCAGGCCAGTCAGGCAAGCAAGTTGCTAGGCAGTGGGGTTGAAACTGACATCATCCTTCTGAGTGCATAAATAAAGGTGCTATGGTGGTTGAGCAGTGCTTTCTCTTCCATCAGGAGAGAGGGCTCCACCTGACCTCAGCTTTTGTCTCTTTTCTTTATTTTCTCATCCTCTCACCATCCTTCCCCACCCAGGGAACACCTAGAGCTGCAGCCAGTCCCTACAGAACTCACGACCTGGTGCTTGACAGGCAGGCACTGCACCACTGAGCTATACCCCAGCCTTCTCATGTTAATTTTAAAACATCATTTGGTCTTATTATTCTAAACCTATTTCATTCTGTATTACATTAGATGACACTAGAAGATTGATTCCCACCTAGAAATAATTTTGTCCAATCTCCCAGGACCTATTTGGCAATTTCTGGAGATATTTATGTTGACATTACTAGGAAAAGCAGGTTTGCTAGTATCTAGTGGATGGAGGGCAGGTATACTGCTGTCTATTCCATGGTACATAGGAAAACCTTCCATAATGAAGGATTTGGTAATACAAAATGTCAAAAGAACTAAGACTGAAAAATTTTGACCAATACATTGGGACTTGATTTTGTTAATGTCAATTTATCTGAATTATCATGGAAATTAGTCATTTACTAAAAGCATATTAACTATTTGACACTTGAATAATTAGTGACTTTCTTAGAATTGCCAAATTATTGGGAATGCTATTACATCTAGAAGATTAAAATTGTATGTTGGATTAATACAGGAAGATAGAGTTTCTGATAACTATATATGAAACCAGGCTTGGTTTTTGATAAATGGAAAGGCTAACATAACCTCTGTGCCACTTTTATCAAAATATTTGTATGTTGTTTTCTGTAACAAAATTAGCTGACAAGCATTGGGACTCAGAGGTACAGAATAAATAATAAGAAATGCATTAATAATAAATTTGACTAGAAAATGATCCCTTTCCTTTTTTACTTTAAATAATTATTTTCCAAGTTGATATAAATCTAAAAGTATGTAAACCTCTCAGGAAAACATTTTCAATATTGAACTTGCCATACCCCTGAGATTTACCATGTGTCGTTGTCATATGTTACATTCTTTAATAATTTCCAATTCCTTTTTGCAAAATACATCTTCTCTTGTCTGATAAAGCCAGGAAATCACAGTGTTAAATTGTCTCTTAAAAGATATTTTTCACAACAGAATGTGGAGTTATAAGCACCTGAGGGTTGAGTGTAAAATAGTTAGATGAATAGAAGAACAAGCTGGAATTTAGGAGGTAAACAAACATGCTTTATTAATAACAAGGGAACACTAGTCCAAGATTCATTGGCAAAATGAATTCCATTTCCCTTATGCTTTCCATAGTTTGGCTATAGATTATTCAGGATGTCAGTTTGACATACTTCAGTAAAGGGTACTCAAAGGGAATTTTGCTTTATTATATATCTTGAGCAGATAAGCTTGAATGAGTCAGATGATTTATTCAAATCTGAAAAAGAATATGTGAAGCTTATATTTTATATCTGGAGTATTCAAAATAATGATTTATTTGAGTAGAAAGTATTTATTATTGATTAATTTATAGTATTTCCTTTGAAGTCATATTTTATTAGAATATTATTATTCAAAATAATATTAATATGAGTAATATAAGGTCACTTTTAGAATTCTAGTAATCTAAAATAATACTTAGTTTTCAGTAAAATTAAATTGTTTGTAACATTTGCAAAGGAAAATTCTGGGGGGTGCAGTCTGTTTCTTAAAGACTGTTGATGAGAGTAGTGTTATGGCTTATGCCCAGATGCCCCCAAAGTCTCATGCTGTCATATGTGGGGCTTTTTTAGAGGTGCCTGGACCTAGAGTATGTGACACTGGGATTGAATCATGGTGCAATGATAGGCTTAAGGGCACTAGAATTAAAGGTGAATGCGACTCACCCTAAGTAACCCAAGTAAGATACAAAATTTAGATACAAACAGAAAGATGCTGTTAAGGTCCCTCATTTACTTCCTTTTGCTCCTTTCTGTTTGCCATGAACTAAAACCTCTACAAACTGTGAAATAAATACGCCTTTCTCCCTTTAACTTTGAGAGTCCAGTATGTAGTCTAAGCAGTGAGAAACACAATTTTGATACCAGAGAAGTGGGGTCGTTGCCATGAGTGTATGTGATCATGTTGCTCAAGAGCTTTTGAAACTGACTTGTGGGAAGGGGAAAAGTTAGGAAAGGTTTGGAGGTAGCACTTGAAAGCGAGTTAGAGCATCAGTTTTTTCACCACCGGAGCTTGTCTTGAGGTCTTTCCTCATGCACCCCCCCTTAATAACTCTTGCAGGTAGATAAATGCCTTTTGTATAAAGGGATGTGCATGATTCTTTGGCGGTCTAGGGTAGAGTGTAATGATTTGTGTCTAGATGCCCCCCCCCCCAGCCTCATGCAGTCTTACATGGGGATTTTTCAGATGTGGCTGAATCTCAACGATGTGACACTGGAATTGAATCGTGGTGTAATGCTAGGTTTAAGGGCAGTGGGATTCAGGGGTGAGTGCTACTCATCCTAAGTAGCCTGGATAAGGTACAAGGGGCAGAAAGATGCTTTTAAGGGTCTTTGTTCGCTTGCTTTTGCTATCTTCTGCTTGTCATGAACTGGTTCTCCCCTGTGATGCCCCTCTGACAAATCACCCTACCTTGGAGCCAGATAACTATGGACTGAAACCTCTACATACTGTGAACTAAATAAACCTTTCCCCTTTAACTTTTCATGCCCAGTATGTTGTCTCACCAACGAGAAAAGTAACTAATACAAGTAGTTTCACTGGTTGTCTTGCATATGTCTCTAATGTATTGTTAGGAATCAGAAGCTGAAACGAATAAAGGGAGTAAGTAGAATGTGTGCTTACACCACAGTAGAAATATCCCTGACAATAGAAATAAAGAACACGTGCTCAATATATTAAGATTTAAAGACTTGACAAAATTTCAAATGCTTAAAATTAATTCTTTTTGATGAGTAAGATCTCTTTACAGGTACTATAAAGTCAAATAACATTAATAAAGATCTTTTGATTAATGTTTGGACATCAAAAGTTCTCGTTTATCAGGTGAGCATTTGAAATACAATTTTTAAGGGTGTGCTGAATTTGCAAATGTATTTCCCTTGGTTTAGATAAAAAGAAAAATTACCACAAAATAAGCAAAAAAAAATTAAAATATTTGTACTTGGAGCTGGGCGTGGTGGCTCATGCCTGTAATCTCAGCACTTGGGAAGCTGAGACAGGAGGATCATTGTGAGTTCGAGACCAGCCTGGGCTACAAAGTGAGCTCAAGGCCAGCCTGAGTGGCATAGTGAGACCCTGTCTCAAAAACACCAGGGCTGGGGATCTGCTCAGCGACCTAAGCGCAAGGTCATGAGTTGGATCCCCAGTGCCATCTAAGTACCATCTAAGAACAATACATTTAACATAAGAGTAAAGAAAATCTACCAAAATAAATAAAGAGTGGGATCATATATGATGTTCTTGTAAAGGGAGATTTGATATAATTGAATATAAAATTACCTTTATTTTATATATTTTCTTTCACAGAAGTATTGTACTGTTTTTGAAGCATATAAATACAGCTGAAGTCAGTAAGGGGTAGTAAATATATGTGAGTGCCCAAGAATATTATTAAGACCAATGAAAGAAAGACTTCACAATAAATGGTAAAGAATGTATAATATAATCAATATAGTATTGATTTAGAAAAAGACAAGTGAAAGAAAATAAGACACAGAATTCAGTATATATGGAAAATTAATAATCAGTGGAGTTGTTAGTTGAATCAGTGAGACAAATGAGTTCATTAATTTATAGCCCTGGAAAAACTGGCAATCCATATGTAATTATGTAAAAATAGATGTTAGATGAAGCTGTCTATGGAAAAAAATTGTGATGGGATTGTATAATCAAATAGGAAAATCATTAATTAATTTTGTACCAATAATGCAGAGTGTCTGCCTATATTAAATGAAAAAGTCTTATTTATCAGTGTTAATATTTTGTGCCTACACATAGATGCTAAAAATGGAAACAAATCAAAGTATAATAACACCAGTTTCTCTTGTAGATGGCAAAGTTGGAGAATGCTGCTGAAAGACATTTGTGGCCATGGGGAAAGAGAGATGAACAAGTATTCAATGCAGTATGTGTAAGAATAGTTATTGAGCCAAAGAGGTAGAAAAAGTCTACAAGAACACCTTCTTATCCTAATTCTCTGCAGAAACAAGACTGATACAAGAGAGATCAGACAAGAAAATGGAAGCATCTATTTAGCAAGACTAGAATCTCATCCTTTTATTTCTTTTGCTTATTATTTATTAAGGCGACACAGGAATGATATCAGAAGCTCTAAATATGATTTAAGGGAGGTATTATAACTCCTAACCTGTTAGATGTCTAATATGAAAAGTTTGTGTTCTCTAAAATTGAAGAACAAATTTTAGGAACAACAGAGGTTAACAGTAGAAATATTTGTTGAGGGATGGAAAGCTTCTGCCTGAGAAGCACGGAGGGGACACCTAAAAAGTGGGTTTTCCAGGATTCTACTTCTAGGGGAAGTTTAGGAAATCAACCATGTGGGTACAATGTGGGTTACAGTTATTATCAACCAATAAGATTGTAAGTATAGTCGCTCCGGTAATATTGATCTGATGGGGAATCAAGTCATGTAACAAATGGGTGTGGAAAGAACAAAGAATTTCTCAGGTGCTGGATCTGGAAGTCTTGGTTGCTCATGAGGTGACTGATATCTATCTGAACTTTCATAGACCAGGTGTTTTCCCCTAGGGAAATATGCAGACCTGGTCCTTAAAAGTTATCTGGAGCCCTGGCCTCCAACTGATGTGTCTTCTTCCCCAGTTGTAGTGTGTTTTCACCTGTTTCCCTGACTTTCTTGAGAGCCCAGCTGTATCTAACTGCTTGTAACATTCTTTTTTTTTTTAATTTTTTTTCTGTTATCATGCTTATAACATTCTGACTTCACTTAGCTGTCTATAATAATGAGACTAAGTACTGTGAGAGATCTCATAAAAGATGACAGACTTTGTAACCAAATACAATAGATTTGGCAAATGAAAAATCAGTAAGGACAACCAGGAGATGTAAGAGCAAAGATGGTTTATCACATGTAGGATATAAGGTGTAACTCTCAAAGCAGTGACTACCTGGAGAAAGAAAGTGAGCGTCTTTTATTGCAGAAGCTTACACATACCTAGGAAAGATGCATTCTCAAATGTGGAGGTGTGTGCATCGCTGATCACTCTTAGTTTGACATCATACATCACCTGTTTAAATAAAGGTGGACGAGAATACCTGTGGGCAGAGAATTTAGTATTCCAATGAATGAAGTTGACTGTAGGTCACTTAAAATGAATTAAGTCAGAGTGACTTGGGGATTTTGGCTAGATCCTTGTCAGTTTCCCCAGAGGATCTTACCTGAAACAAGGAAACAGCAACAGAAGGAGTCGTGGTTTCCAGCTATTCCTCACCTTTGCAAGTAGGGTGATTGCCCCTGAAAGTAGCCACCAACCCGATTGCTGAGAATATGTATCTTTGTATACATATATTATTGAAAATTAGTAAATGAGGAAGGATTCACAGTGAAATTTGAAAAAATTGATTAGAGAAAAATATCTCGAAATGTATCAGACAAGTTTCTACTTTTGATCCTTGCTTGGTCATTTATATTGCTGAATGCTCTTAAAAATTTCAATTAAATTTATTTTAAGCTAATACATGATAAGCTCATAATGATTCATTGTCTCCATGAGTAGCATATCTTGTGACGTTTTCATCCGTCTATTCATTGGTTAATGTTGAAATGAGATTAAATGTATTTTCTCTTCAAACATTCATTTAATATATATATATATATATATATATATATATATATATATATATCCATCTCACTATTTATTTATTTGTGCTGCTAGGGATAGAACCCAGGCCCTCAAACACGCTAGTGAAATGCCGTACTGCTGATCTATACTCATTCTAAATTGTTTACGCAATAGCTAAATCTTGGAGGCAGCCCATATGTCCATCAACAGGAGTATGGATAAAGCAAATATGGTATTTGCACACAATGGAGCACTATTCCCATTAGTATGCTGATGTGTAGTTTTGTACCTGACTCTTATGTACATCAAATTCCAAGAGATACCATTAAAGTGTTTATTTGTAGTTTCTTGTATCTCAAAAACTAAGGGAAACACAACAAAATTCATGGTAGTCTTCCTTATTTGAGTTAACTGTGGTCAACTATAACCCATGAAGTTTAAACAATGTTTTTTTTTTGTTTGTTTGTTTTTTGATTTTTGTTTTGCGGCACCAGGGATTGAACTCTCGACCTTGCGCTTTCCAGGAAGGCGCTTAGACCGCTGAGCTAGATCCCCAGCCCTGCTGTTTTTGAGACAGGGTCTCACTATGCTGTTCAGGCGGGCCTTGAGCTCACTTTGTAGCCCAGGCTGGTCTTGAATTCACAACGATCCGCCTGTCTCAGCCTCCCGGGTGCTGGGATTACAGGTGTGAGCCACCACGCCCAGCTAATAATGTTTATGTTTTCCAGAAATAATCGGTTGGTATTCTAAGCAGCATGGTAAAAATCTCAACATATTCCAGTTCATTCTACTTGGGACTTGAATCATGGCGTGAGTCAGGGTCAACAGCTCAAGCATGCAAGTGACCCTTATTTCACTTTATAATCGTACCTAAGAAGGAGAGAAATGGTGCTGGCAGTTCTGGTATGCCAGGACGCCACAAAGTATTTCTTTCAAGTGAAAAAAAATGAAATTTTTGTACGTAGCATGAGGGAAAACATGCATGCCACAGTTACTAAGTTCAATGCTAAGAAAAAGTCCCTGTCAATTAAAGCAGAGTGGTTAGAAAAATTGTGCTAGCTTTACTAACATATTTCAAATTGCAAGCGTTACAGCCACAGTATGGAAGTGCTTAGTTAAGAAAAGAGGGTCACTGAAATACGGGATCTGCTACTATCCACATTTTTTAGGCATTCACTGTGGGACTTGGAATATATCCTCAGTAAATAAAGGGTACCGTACTGTATTATGTGGCTCCAGTTGGGTCAGTGTTTTTCCAGAAGGAAGAAACCTATCTCAAGGATCACGTTAGCTCGCTGTAAGTGAATGGGTCTCATTGCTTCAGGGGCCTGGGATGAGGTGGTACATTAAGCTCAGAGAATGTAGCAGTGGAAGGTGTCGCCTTAGGAAAGACAGGAAGGAGGCAAAAATAGAAGAAGGAGGAGCTAGGGCCCCTACATTCCCTTCAAGGGTATGGTCCTAAGGGCTTAACTTACACTGGACCCCACGTCTTAAAGGTACCACTCCTTCCAATAGTGCCACTGGGTTCCAACCTTAAGCACATGAGCCTTTGGGGAACATTTCAGGTCCAAACTACAGCAAGTAGCAAAGCTTTAGCAGGTTTAAAAAAAAACTATTTATAAAAGAACGCAACTAACTGAATTGTCTTTTTAATTACAATGAGCATTTTTTAGTGCTATCATGAAGAATATCAAAGTTTTTCTTATTACGTTTATCTTTTTTATTTATTTATTTTTTAATTTATTTTTTTGGGGGGGCACTAGGAATTGAACTCACGACCTTGCGCTTGCCAGGCAGGCGCTTAGACTGCTGAGCTAGATCCCCAGCCCTGTTTTTGAGACAGGGTCTCACTATGCTGTTCAGGCTGGCCTTGAGCTCACTTTGTAGCCCAGGCTGGTCTCGAACTCACAATGATCCGCCTGTCTCAGCCTCCCGAGTGCTGGGATTACAGGCATGAGCCACCACGCCCAGCTACGTTCATCTTTTTTAAATGGAGAATCATAATTGAAAATGTTTTGTAAGCAGTAAAAGAAAAAATATTTTTTTAAAAAAATATTATTTTAAAGAAAATATTAGGCTATTAACAAAATTTACCCCATAATTTGCAATCTCATTGCCAACAACAATAATAAATCTATTACTTCTGCAAACAATTCTCTGTAGTAATCAATTTGAATAAACAACTGAGCAGAAATAATTCAACAGGGCAAATTTACAAGGAGAATTTTCAAAGGAACAATTTACACGATTACACTTAATATTTTGTCCTATATGTACATATGTACATAGATATTATCATTAGCAAAAGTTTAATTCCCTTTAGGCAGGGAAAATAGTTATCTGAAAATTCATTTCCCTGGATCATCAGAGAAATAACTAAACATATGCTTACTGAACTCTTCTTTGATCTTATAAAGCATTTTCTTTGATGTTTAATATTGGAGTTTTAAAGGCAATCCCAAAAGACATGCAATAACTTGCTGGTAATTATTTGTGTACTCTATCCTGTAAAGCATAATGCATTGCCACATTTGTAAAGTGTTTACATTGGGTAGTAATTAAAATGGACAGATTTCAAAGAAATACTTGTTAAATCTTCTTAGCAGCATTATTTTGATATGAAAAGTTTAAAACTAAGTAGGATCTATATTTTCATAGCATATTAAAACGCATCTCTTCTCCTCTGTCATACCCTTCCTCCTCTTCTTCTGTCACTCCATTCCCAATTCGTTTTTTCTCCTCCTTTACCATTCCTGCTCCTCCTGCTGTTTCTTCTTGCACTTAAATACATTCCAGGATTTAAGAATACATTAACAAAGATAAAACAAAATCTTACTTACAAAATTTTGCGGCTAATTTCTCAGAGTTCATTGTTGTTTTCTTACTATCAGCTTTAAAAGAACATTTTTCACAGTCAACAGAGTCTTGAAGTCATTTTGATATTGAAAACTATTTCCATTATTGCCTTAAAGGGCTAGAGGGGTGGCTTGGTGGTAAGTCTCTTGCCTAGCATACAGGAAGAGCTGGGTTCATACTCCAGTACTGTGAAAAAGTAAAAGAAAAAAGAAATAAATGGCTTTAAAATATAGCCTCTTGTTAGAAAGCCAAATTTATCTTCTTAAAAACAAAATAGTATCTACACATGAAAAATATAAGAATAGTTTCTACTCAAAGAAAATTAGTTTTAGTGTGGACTCTTTTAATAAATTATTAGTTTGATTACCTGACGATAAAAATATATAAAGCATTGAAAAAAGAGTATGTAAAGTTTGCTAATGCTATACATTATTCTGATATACAAATATGCTACAACGAACTATAATTTTTAAACAATAGGGACTCATGACCAAGATGGTCTCTGTGAAATAACTTAAGTCAGGGCTTCTTGAGCACTCTGCTCATGTAGGTCCCAAACTTGGTGTTCATTCTCCCGTGGGTGCCCTACTCATTTTAGCAAAAAATCCTGCTAAATTGTTTCTTAGGATCCTTGATATCACATGCAGTTTCTCAAAAATAAGCTCATCATTTTCTTGATAATTATTAACATTTGTTTAGTTTCTACTGAATCTTAAGCTTCTACCATCAATCGGATTTGTTTTCTATTTTAAAAATTTTCCAGGTCTTTTCCACAGACTGTCTTTAAACATCTTTTCACTGCATTTTCATCAGAAACACAACATATGTAACAAAGAGATTTTGTACCAGTTACTAAATAATTCTTGAGAGAGAAGAAACTGCCAGTGAGTATCAAGATCAGGAAAGTCAGAGCGACAGGGTAAGAATGAAAAACAGTATCTTCATTTTTCATTATTTGTCCTTGATGGTAACTGTGGTTCTGTTTTGAATAAACAGTCTCTATGCAAAGATGTCGTTTTCATTGAAGCCGCTTATCGATATCATTAGACTGTTCATTGATATAAAATCAAATTTTGTGAACAGTGTTTTAAAATTGTGACAGGTTTGTAGATTGCTGTAAGAAAATGGCACTGCTTTAATTTTCTCTCAAGTGTAATTAACTGGTTGTAATCACAGAATATATACTGTGAGGAAATTTATTAACTTTATTGTTAATTTTTACTTAAAATTTTTATTAAAATATTTTGTTAAAAATACTTTAATTTTGATACACATATATTTTGCTATTATAAATGACTTAATTGAACATATATATGCATATATAGAGACAGAGAGAGAGAAAGAGAGAGAGAGAGAGAGAGAGAGAAAGAATTTACACAGTGACAGATTCCTTGCTTGACCAAGCTTTAGTTCAGCCCCTTCAGTGCTCTTGGGTCCACCTGTGTATTTATATTTTTTTTTTGTAGTATTCAGGCTTAGCAAAAGTCCCCGATGTATCAGGTTAGCAAGAACCCCCTGTGCTCACTACCTGATCATTCTTGATATCTGATGTGTCACTTTCCCCAAAGTGATAATTTCACCTTCGTATGTCTTCAGCAAGAATTCTGCTAGGTCACTTTTGCCAGAATCTCTCTCAACCTTGATAGTGATAGTCCTATTGACTAATCCTATCCACTCCTTAGCTATAAATTCCCGCTTGCTGCTGCTATATTTGGCGTTCAGCCTCATCTCTCTCGCCCACTGTAAAATCCCACCAAAGTGCATTTGAAATAATCCTTAAATCTATGAAATTGTTGGCAATCATCTAAATCACATAATGCCTTCTGTTCTGCAAAGCAAATGTCTTATGATGG
Organism: Cuniculus paca; assembly: GCA_004365215.1. Lineage (NCBI taxonomy): Eukaryota > Metazoa > Chordata > Mammalia > Rodentia > Cuniculidae > Cuniculus > Cuniculus paca. Next base: position 4,139 of record RJWT010015621.1, on the reverse strand, counting down.
TTTTCCAACTGCATTGTAATGTTTCATCATAAATATTTATTGATAATTTAAGAAAAGTTGTATTATGCTACAGGTAGGTTTTAAGGTACTGTATTCAAATAGTCTTTATTAAATCCAGCTGGGAGTCTAAAACATGTAATTCATCAAACTGCCCTAAAATAGAGTTGCAAGAACTGAAAATTATAACAACAAAAGTTTATTCAGAAAGATCTTTGTGAAGTAAAAACTTTTCACACTAGGTTAGAAAATAAAGCTTCCAGAAAAGACCTTGATTATTCTTTAATCACATCAGCAATCTAGAGGACCTGTGTCTAAATCCAAGGACTGCTTTGGGCTTCTCGAGGCAAAGAATATATTGATTTTTGCATTAGGTCCCAAGCAGAGGGAAGAGGCCAGTAGTGCAATATGCCAGAATCAATGCCATTTGGCTGTGCTACATTTCAGGCAATAAATATAGATTTCTTTTGCAAGCTGTATTTTACCTAGAATCTTATTTTTCAGAATAGTTTATATCTCAATTCTAACTGCATGCCAGCCTATTAAATCCTGATTTTACAATATATAAAATATGATATTTGATAGAACTGATTAAAAAAAAGCTTACCTATCAGGAACAATTATTCACATTATTTTTTATTTCACTTAGAAGCAATAAAACATTCTTGCCTGAGTCTCCTCAGGGAGTCAACCTAGAGACTACTATAGTCAAGATTGAGAAGAAAGGACCTGTATAATGGCACATGGAAAGACTCCAAAAAAAAAAAGTTTCTAACATATAATCCATCTGGTACTTCCCTGGAATAGAAAAAGTTTCAAAAAGAAAAAAAAGATGAAAAAAATGTTCTTTTCAGACAACCCAAAATCTACATACTCAATTGCTATTTATTCACATTTATTAATCTTTTATTCATGTTGTTTTTTGTTCACATGAAATTTGTTTTTGTTTTATCAGTGATTTATGATGCTTCAGATTTTAAACCCCATTTATTAATCTAGTAATTTTACGTTTCATACCTTACAGGAGGTTAACAAATTATTTCTTCAGAACAAACAAACAAGGAGAAATTCTTGCTCTAAACAAAGACAATAGCTCCTCTGGCATTTTTTTGTTTATTTTTATTAGTATATGTTTGCATTACATATTATACTAATATTTCCTGTTCTTGTCTCCTAAATCCATGAAAATATAGCACATACATAATAAAAATACAGTGAATTTTTAAAATTCACTTCATTTTTACTTTGTATAATATGAGCCACCTGAAACTTGGAAAACATGGAAGATTGGGTGTAAACTTCTAGTGTCACAAACACTACTAGAAGTAGAAGCAGAGACTAATATTATATTGGCTTCTGATAATACAAATTTTAAGCCCTGAATTTGTGTAAATTTGATACCATGTACATATTCAAAATGCATACAATATATTTAGTTCACTTACTGAATTGATAGTTTCTAAACACATTGAATGGAGTATCTTTTAAATTATATTAAAACATTTTCAATATATTACACTGCTCAGCACACATATAATGAAATGGAAAGAAGAAGGTTTCATAATTTGCCTATGTTCATAGTATTCACTGATAAACTGTGGTATTGGGATCTCAATGGAGTTAAATAACCAAGAAAATATTTTCACAGGTGTACAACTTCATCTCACAATTGTGCAATTTTGTGTGAATTCAAAAATTAAATCACTAATCTATAAGATTGAAAGGGATTTAACAAACACAATTTGCTCGGATGTGGAAATCAATTTAATAATTAGTTAGCATTCTAATGCTATTTATTTACTCAGAATTCTTTTTCATATACTCCCATTTAATCTATGTCTACTTATTTTTGTAAATTCTACAGGTGAACACTATTTTAGTTTGAAACTACTTATTCTTCACTTTGTTAGCTGAGCTGTATTTCAAAACAAAGTACTTCAGTCTCAAAAGATTCTAATTTTAAAATGATAATTTTCTGTGATGATAGCATTTCTAAGTCCAAAGGAAAAAATTCTGAAGGTGCTGTTACTTTGACAGAAGTGTAGGAAATTACTGTAGTTGAGTTTAGAATCCTGACCTTGAATACTGGAGCTCTCTAAGACAGCTTCATCACATCCCTGCTCTGGAACCCACACTATAAATTTGCTGTGCTGCATCTCTGATGCTGGACTCTTCCATTAGCAACAAGATCCTGAGTTTCCACACATGCTGCACATAAGCTACAAAAGGACACTGCCAGGGAGAAAGTGGTGTAATTTCCTGTGCAATGCAGAGAATAGTTGGAATAAGTAATCCAGTAAGTGATCCTACAGGACTAAAATTGTCTACAAGCATTATATTTGATTGACAGCACTGAAAAGGACAATAAAGGAACATTTTACAAGTATTAAAATATTTTCTTTCTCCATAATCGAAGTCTTAATTTGGGTTTATGGGATGACTTTTTTATCTATGCTATTGTAAATATGTAACTGACGCTCGCAGTGACCGTTTGTCATACAGGCATGAATATTCTTTAATAAAAGGTAATATAAGGAATTTCTTATGCAGGGATAAAATATAGAGGATTTCTAAATGTGTTAGACAGGTTACTGTCTAACACATACAGAATTTTCAAGTTCAGTGTAGAGTGTGAAGAATCTGTTCAAAGGAATAAAGTGCTGCATTAAATTTGTTTGCGTGTTTGTTAATTTAAAATAAATTTCTGTTTAGATCTTTTTATTTTGTAATTTAGGACAGTTACAATCGGGCTATTAGAATGGCTTTGTCTCTGCCAATCTCCAAAGAGACACTGAACCTGTTTTTAGCGCGAACGCTTATCTTTATAAGGTATCTAACAGAATGAAACTGAACTTCAATATCATCTGGTTGAGCTGGTATTTTCCAAGACACCATTGTAACTAAATTATAAGACAACAGAAAATTAGTTCTAAGAGGGTTTTTTGTTTTCCTTCGAGTGCTCTTCTTAATTCATTCTTTCCCAAATGTTTCCAAATTAGCATGTATAGTGTGTATTGTTTCCCGTGTTCTTAAGTTACTATTTTGAATGTAGTGGGGAACTCTGAATATAAATATTGTTCCTTTTAAAAGACGAAAAATAGTTTGAGTCACCAAAAAATATTTTGCCCAGTAGTTGATACAATGTATTCATTTTTCTATAAATGACATTCCAATGTATTCATGTTTCTATAAATGACATGAGTGAGTCCAAATTTAAGATTAGGGCATATGCACACACAGAGACTCACGTATGTACATGTGATGATGTAAATTTGGGATTATGGTCTCTTTGTCCCTCAATCCATGATTTATCCTTTGGTAAGCCTGAAATGCCTGTTTAAATTTACTTGTAGAAGAGAAAGGATGTATTTCCAAATTTACATTTATAAATTCATGATCTAGACACTTCAACAAGCATATTTAAATCCAGTATCATTAAAAAAGCATGTCAATAAAAATTAAATAGAATTTAGTACTAAATTTATAACGCCAAGACCAACAGAAATGACTGACATTCAAAAAAAAACATCATTTACGAATGAGAGTCTACCAATTACTCGAAGTTTTCCCTTTTAGAATGGAGTTAATACATTTTCCTCCTATCAAGGATTTGTGAGAATAAAGAAAATTATGTTATGAAAAGTAGTTAAAACTATACTTAAGACATCTGAGTTTGCTAAAATAATAATTGTCATCTGCCATATGAAAGACTATTTGTTTTCTTTGCATATGTCACAAAATTTTATTTATTTATTTATTTATTTATTTAGGCACCAGGGATTGAATTCAGGACCTCATGTTTGTCAGGCAGGAGCTTAGAACACTGAACCAAATCCCCAGCCCTTGTCTTTTTGAGACAGGTTCTCACTATGCCGTTCAGGCTGGCCTTGAGCTCACTTTGTAGCCCAGGCTGGTCTTGAACTTGCAACGATCCTCCTGTCTCAGCCTCCCAAGTGCTGGGATTACAGGTGTGAGCCACTACACCTGGCTTTTACAAAATGTTACTTTAGAGGACAAATTTATACATTATGGTAAGAATTTTAGAACTACAGGCCTAGGATTTAGCTCAGTGGCACAAGTGCCTGCCTGGCAAGCACAGGGTCATGTGTTTCATCCCTGGTACAAAAAAAAAAAAAAAAAAA
>RJWT010015620.1:0-20307 GCA_004365215.1 Cuniculus paca | reverse complement strand
TTTTTTCCCCCTTCTGGCTCCCTGTCATATAGGGCATTGTTCTCTCTCCTTTGACTTTCAGACTATGAATTCTCTTTCTAGCTAAATGTGTTTCTTGCATAGAGCATATTGATGGATCCTGTCTCCTTTATAATTACTTTTTAACAACTATATCTTTCCATTATATGTTCATTTCATTACTAGTTACCTAAGTTAATGCCATTTTTCAATATTTTAAGAAAGGTTGCCACAGATGCACATATAAAACCGTTTTATTTGAATGCTTTAATAACATAAACATATAAAATACACTTACATGTATGAACCCCAACAATGAATAATATGCTTTTCTATATTTGTTAAAACTATACTGTACTTTGAAAGAAACACTCTCCCCAAGTCCCTAGTGTAAATTTCTCTTGGGGGCACAGGCAAAAAGTATGAGATCTTTTTCCTATAAATAGAACTCAAATTCTCTCTTGTCTTTTGCAAAATCTTTTCAACCAGTAACCCATATATGGCAGCTAATCCATGGAAACATTTGTAACATCAACTTCTCAACTCACGTTATTACAAAATAATTACAGTATTTATATTTTGTAATTGTAAATAGAAGCTGGAAACAACAGAAATTGAAATAAGTGTTTGGGCTGACAGGGTATCAAAATGGACAATATACAGTTTAACGTTATTTTCATAAGACTAGAAAAACAATGTGTAGTTAAAAGTGCATGTTATATTTGGAAAATCTCTGACAGTACAATCTCTTTTGATTAAAGGAATGCCTTTTCACACATTATTTCTATAAGTGCTTGAAAATACTCTACTAGCCTCCTCCTTTTTAGATGTTAATTGGCCAGAGGAAATGGTTTCTGAAAACTGCTATAAATAATACAAGGTACTATCAAACTGGCTAAAGCGCAAAAGAACTCTGGAAACTCACATTTTCCCATGTGGTAATTTCCCGAGGCCGTGTATCTACTTACATTCATTTATGAATCTGGCATGGGGAGTCCTCCTGAAGCAGCATACACTTTCAATTGAAATAACCAAGATAGGTAACTCTTTTATGATTTTGGAATACAACTTATCTTTCCCCACCCTACCCACCTCAAACTCTGTTATTAAATAAGATATTGTTATTTGTTATTAAGTAACAGGATAAAGAGGTATGTGAAAGATTTTTTTTTAAGCTCTGGAATGACTGGCAAAATATGGGTATTTCCAGTGTTTTTACTCTCATTCTGATGGTGTGATCTTGCCATGTTGTCAGAGTATAAAGTCATGTTTCTAGGTTTTCACACTGTCCAAAAGAATGTGTTTATTAAACAAACTAACATGGCATCTTGAGATGCAGTTCCTTTGTTAAATGAATTTTAAGAAAAATCTCTTCAAATTATTTTAATTGCACATAAGTTTCTGTGCATTCTGGAAGAGAGGTAACTCATGAGCAAACAAGAAGAACAGATTACCCTTTCTAATGAGACAGTGATGAAAGTCCTATGCATGTCCATCAGGATCATACACTCTTATAAAGCAAGGACCACCTTTCCACAGCAAATCAGAACACAAGAATAGGTAATAAACTCAAGTAACTTCCAGTAGTTTATTAACAATGACACTTAATAGTTCCAGGATGCTCATTTTCCAGATAGATTCTTGGACTATTTATGTCAGTCAGTTAAGCTTTACTGTTGAAAACATACATTCCTGGGACCTACTCTAGCTGTAATGTGGCTAGAAATTAGAACTACACATTTTTACCAAAGTCCAGAAGCTACTTTTAATCACATGTAATTTTGATAATCATAATTAACTAACTTACATGTTACTGTAACCAGTGGCTGTTTACTGTGTTTCTACCTAATCGCTTCCTGAACATTCAAAATACCTTCTCTGAAAAGACTGCCATGTAAAAGTTAAGTGACATGCACTTTGCTTGTATTCTACCAAGTACTTCAGAAAAATAGCATACCTGTAAAATGTTATGAAAAGTTGTTATTACTTATTTTTATTATTTTAAATTATACATGTCCTTCAGTATCACTCAGATTTTTTTTTCCAGTACCAGGGATCAAACCCACGACCTTGCACTTGACAGGCAGGCACTTACACCACAGAGCTAAATCCCCAACCCTTGTCTTTTTGAAACAGAGTCTCACTGCACCATTCAGGCTGGCCTTGAGCTCACTTTGTAGCCCAGGCTGGTCTCAAACTCACAACTATCCTCCTGTCTCAGCCTCCTAAGTGCTGGGATTACAGGCATGTGCTACAAGGCCCTACCACACACTTTATACTACTACTTGTCAGGTCTCAAATCATTTATGTGTTAGTCCTGCCCAACAATTTATTCCAAGGTAGCATGCAAAAGCAACTTACTTTGTAAAGATCCCCTAGTACACATAGGACAAATTAAGGGATATACTGGACAGATTAAAGAAGCAATCTTGGCGGGGATTTAGCTCAGCAGCATAAGCAAGTGCCTGGCAAGCATGAGGTCATGAGTTCATTCCCCGGTACCAATAAATAAATAAATAAATAAAATAAAATAAAGGAGCAATCTCTGAACTTTCCAAATTTTCTTATAATTTAAACCTGAAATCATTATACATAATTACATACACACATACATAAATGAAATGCTTTATTATCATCACTATTATTATTTGCAGTACTAGAGATCAAACCCACAGGGCCTTCACACTAAGTTACATCCCAAGCTTTTTAAAATTTATTTTATTTTGAGTCAGAGTCTCACTAAGTCAATAAATTGCCCAGGCTGGTCATGACCTTACAATCCTCCTGCCTCAGGCTCCCAAAGTACTGGGATTACAGCCATGTGTCACCATGCCCAGTTGAAAGACATGGTTTAGAAAATGGTATTTTGGCTCCTTACTTCTTGTTTAGGAGAATAATTTATAATAGCAAAATTGTATTACAAAAAAAAATTATCATCCATATAATCACTAAAATACCAAATAAATTGTTATTGTAGGTAAAATGTGAAATAAGAACTAAGTGTGTGTGCATGTGTATGAATAAAGAAAAATGTTTACACTGGAATTGACCTAATCACTTCACTCATACATAAGCAGAAACTAGCCTTTTACTTAAATCCAAGCAAACCCTTGTTAAAGCTAATAAAAAGAAAATGACTTAAATAATATTTAATCTTAACCACTGCATTTTGAATAAGACAAAAATGTATGCTCTATCATTAAATAGTAACCCTTTACAAAATAAACTTTTGAAATGTATCTTGTGCAACATTCTATAGAAGTACTGGCCTTTTTGTTGTTATTTTTTGTACAAAAATAGTCAAGGTGATCATCTGTTTCATTTTGAAAATAGCTTCTACTGAAGAAGCTGCATATAGAAACTTACTTTTTCTTAAAAACTCATGATTCTATTATTTTTCAACTATAACAAATAATATTTCATTTACTGATATATAATTTCTTCCTAATTTTGTCATTTGCTTTTAACCAATCTAAGAGATCATTATAATTCTTATGCCCCTTGTCAACACATAAATTGAGAATTGTATGAGTAAGTGACTTAGTCGTTACAGTTCCCTTAGCTTAGATTAAGTGGAAGAAACAAGACTCAAAATCAAGTCTCCTGATTCCAAGTGTAAAACTTCCTCCACAATACATGCTGGCAATTTAATATCAAACTTTGTGGAAATGACAATGATCATAAATACAATAGAAGTCAAGAAACAGAGTGAGAGATCAGGAAGCAGGGAGTGGGCTATGCTGGAGAGGCCACTGCCCCATCACTTGTGGTTTACTCTGAGAGGAGCCTAAAGGGAGGAGAAGCCTGCAGTACTGATTCTGAAGGAGAAAAGATGGCCTCCTTTACAGAACTGAGGGGAGGATGCTTTATTCTTGTATGTCCACTACACTGCACACTAATAATGTATACTTAGAGATGTGAAAATTCATCATTACATCTATCAGTTTCTTCACAATTAAAAATTGCTAATCAATTTTGAATACATCACAGAGTTCTAAGGACTCAGTATCTGGTTGGAAGATTAAGTGTTGAGGAAGGTCTCTGAGTACGACTTTTTAATTTATCTGTACTCCCAACAACAGGAGTATGTATTTTCTTCAGAACTTTCATTAGAGAAATTTTAAATGTGTCAGCAGAAAACTTGTTCCTAGGTAAAATGAAATGCTGTTTTGAAAGTACAAAACTGATACATGCTAAGTGAAAATGTACATGGTAAAGCAGATCTATATCAGCCACTAAAACAGCAGTTAAAGAGCAGTTAAGGAGATGAAACAACTGTCTGAAATACCTGGGATCCATGTCAACTCTGATAGGTATTTTGACAGCTATTAAAACCTTACAAAACGCCCAGGTAAAGTAGTGTTGCCCTATAATCCCAGCACTCTGGAAGGGTGAGGAAGGAACGTCAAATTTTTGAGCTAGTCTTGGCAATTTAGCAACTCAGGCAAAATTAGGGCTGAAAATGTAGCTCAGTGTGAAGGACCTAGGTTCAATTTCTAGTACCACTAAATAAATAAAGCCATAGAAAAACATACCACAATGAAAGCTTTCAGTATTTGAAATGGTATGAATAATTACCAAAATTATTTCCATTGTATTAGTTGCCTATTAGCACAGAGAAATAATAAATAGTAAGTTGGTTAAGAAAATGAAGTCAAAGTTAAACAATAAAAAAAATTATAATCTCTAGTCCAATGGTCAAAAATGTCTCCTTTGACAAAAACCATAGATGTTATTAGTCTAATTGTGCTTTTTTACTTTTCTGTACAGTCCTAGAAAAAGAAATATTTTCCTTAAATTCAAATATACTCAATACATACAATAAACTTATATAATGTGTGTATTGATTATATTAACTATTTATAGGTCGCCCTGTATACATAACCGAGACAAGAGAAATACAGCATTTCTTAGAAATTTGCTGCTTAATCAAAGACATAAAACTAACAAATAATTATACAAAAAACAAGTACACAGCAGAGTGCAACAGTGAAAATTTAACAGAGAGGGAGAGAGGTCAGAGGTCAAAGTGTGAAAATGGATGAGACACCTAAAATGGACGTGAAATTTTTTTTTCTTTTTTAGTGCTGGGGATCAAACTCATGTCCTTGCACATGCCAGACAAGTACTCTACCACTGAGCTATACTCCTGGCCCTGAAACAATGATTTTTAATTGCTTAGACAGAGACCATAAAAAAAAAAAAAAGGTCATGAAGACTACTGACGCACAGACAAGTAAAGGCTGGGAAGTGGTGAAGTACACATCCTGAACATTGGTGATTGATATGCAACAGACTGGCAAGAACAAGATGCTGGAAATGTGGACAGGAACCGAATCAGTAAGGGTCTTGCAAGCCAGGTTGAAGAATTCAGTTTTTACTTCTTAAGTAATTGGAGTTCATCCATTTCATGATTTCACCCTAGGGCAGAGTCAGAATTAGAATATTTATCTAAACACACTAAGGTTTAAGAATAAAACACTATATGAGATATGAAATCCTATTAAATAAATGATATTTTTCTACTTCCAAACATTTTACTTAGGTTGCCAGAAAGCTGAGAGATAAATTTAGTGCTCAATTCCATCTCAAGTACTTGTTTTATCTTGTTTCCTTCTAATTGATTTGTGATATTTTTTTCAGTTGCATTTGATGTGCACATTACTGTTATAAGCCGACTCACATCCTTTTCTTGATGGAATATACAGTATACATAAATAAAACTAAAGGAGCATCTCTCCTACAGGACAAAGCTGGAGATGAAAAACTAGAAGAAAAAAAAAGAATTTAGAATTCACCCATCAAGTAAAGTTCATTCTTCTATGAACATTTCATTAACAGGCAACCACAACTAATCAGAAAGCCCAGTTAATGAAGTTGACAATAACTACAATTTACAACTCCTGGGTTCAGCAACCAACCCCTTGCCTGGCTGTCCAGTTTGACCTTTGCTGTGAAATCACTGCTCCTACTATGATGCCAAAATGACCTTCTGAAACTTCCAAGGCTTCCAAGGCTGCAGATATTTTCAGCTGTATCAGCCCTGGCTGTCACTGCATTCTTCTGCATGATACTGAGTGGCAAAACTAGAGCCTCCTGTACTCACTTGACCTTTTAAACTCGCAATTCTTTGCTGCCAGCCAAAGTTGAGTTTTCTCTTTCTGCATTATTTTGTGGTACTATTTCTCTTGCTTAACTGAAAAGATAATTCTAAGGATAAAATGTATTTTCTTTATGTGAATATAAAATATTTCACTTATAGTGAACTGAACACTGGTTTAAAATGAGTATTAACTAGCATCTACACATAATAGTTTTTAAATTACTAAAAAGATTACTTAAATTTAATGGCAACAAAACTTAACAAAATGTCATTTCTGCAATGTCCTATTTGAAATTTGAAAGATGTCTATATTTTATAACTGTACTTTTTAGTTTAGTATTGCACAGTCAATGCTTAGCATAATTGCTAAAATACAAAACAACCAAATTAATAATTAAGTTAACACTGCAGAATATGCAAATTAATACATTCCATTTTTCTTGGAAATATTTAACTAAAATACAGATGCTTAATTTTCTTGTCGAAACACTGGTACATTAGAATGGAATCTTTAAATCTAAACTTACCTATTTTTATGGATGTATCTATCTCTAAAATGTTTTGATACATTAAGAGAAAACATTGTTTAAGTCCATTAACCTAGAGAAAATTGTTGCTGTGTGAATAGGCTACAATTTAACACTAGCCAAAGAAAAGAACAATGCAAATCAACTAAGACTTAGGTTAACATTGTGAATAATAGTACTTCTCAAATGTTTGATCTCAGTCCTCAGCAATATTAGAAAGTTATAGGATGTTCAATTTTTTTGTTTTATTTCTATTTACAACCTACGGCATACTATATTTTCATAAGATCATATCTGCAATCAAAGCAGAGATATTCTAGATGATATTAAATATAATTTTACAACAAATTTACAAATTAACCAATTAGTTAGAAAATAGATCCCTTAGCGTCATACATTTATTCTGCTACACTTTTAGCTACAACTTTTGCAACAATTCATAATCATTTGTGGATTATATATGGACATATGAGTACAATACAAAAATGTACACACACATAGACATGCTGTAATTACTTCACTAAGCATCTGAGTGTAAGTGAAAAAGTTAATCAGAAATCTTCAAGTGAGTGTAGAGCTACTCAATGCAATGGCATGTTTGCTTATTTTAATGCTGGCAGCAGATTTCCATTTTTTAATGAGAGAAATGAACTGAATAATGCTAATGCCTTCAATAATGTACCTCAATACTTTGTAAGAACATTTGCTGTACTCTTTTGGAGCACAAGACACTTTTTAAGATATGCCACTTAGCAAGCCATCCAACAGAGCAATTGGCAGACTGCTATGTCACTCAGAAGTAACACTGGAAACTTCACAGGTGGTAATGATTTTGAGACTAAAAGTAGATTTTGCTGATCTTGGGAAGTGCCGGGGCAAAGGTATTAGGTATGAGTAGAACTAATACTGAGCAAAGCACTCAGGCCATTTGATTATTAGACCATCTGATACATACCTCTCTTCAAAGCCAGTGAAACTTACAAGTCTATTTCATCATCTCTGCTGTTTTATGACTACAATGCTTCAGATGATCTTCACATCATATCTCCTTTATTATGTACTTCCAGAATTAACTTAGAGGAGGTCTCAAACCTCCATTGCTATGAATATTTTTGTACTCAACTCATACCATACTGATGGAAACTAACATACAAACAAACAGCAAAATTTCAGGGTTAAGATCTCAGTTCTCATGATGCCTTACTGTATGATCCTGGAGCAAACTACCTGACTTGAATTTTCCCAGTCCTCTATTCTCTCACCATGCACCAAAGGAATAGCAATGCCTGAATCCCACAGCACCGTGCAAGAGTTCTGTATAGTCACCTCTGCAAAAGAATAGATGCCTACCAAGTAAGGAGCTAGTGTTTAAAGCATTACAATTGCTTATGGTCAGGTTGTTAGTGGAGATTTTTTATTAACTTTTATCACTTACCCCAAATCCTCACTAAATAATTACAACATGACCACATGTGCATCTGTACACTTTTGTGTTTTCCCGTATGTCTGTGTATATTTCATAAATGATTATGAAGTATTGCATAAATTACAGCTATAAAAGGAACAGAATAAATGTATGAAGTTAAGAGATCTACTTCCCACCTAGAAGACTAATTAAAAAATTTTCTCTGAAACAGGATATGTAATACCACTTTGTCGATCAGTGCACTGAAATTGCTTTCATTATTTCACCTATGAATGGTCCATTTTCTCTAAGCCATAAACTTAAAAAACCAGAAACTATATCCTGAATCAAAATCTTACAATGCAAGTTTTTACTCAGTGGGTTTTAAATAAATATTCATGGTTAAAATGAGTAACAGTAAGCAATAAAATAAAATTGTGAGTTTTCTAACCTAGAATGCAAATTAAAGTCTGGAAACAAGCAAAAAACACTTCACAGCAGAATGGGGTCTTACAGAACATGCACAGCTGCACTTTCATAACTTGAAAGTTTGGAAGCTAGCCTACAACATACAACTTTATTTCCTGAGCACAAAGAAAAGCTACAGTAAAAAGAGCAGTGTGTGCATATCTAAAACCCTTTGTCATTAAACATAGCTCACCTCTCTCTTATGGAACTTTTCTTTCCTGGTAACATAAAAGTTATAGGTTCTGAAACTTGATTGTCAATACTGTGTTTCACACTGCTCTTAAATCAGAGTTAAATATAAAGAACCCTCAAATGGATTATATATCCCTATGTTTCTCTAAAAAAAACCAATTAATCTCGTTTAGTCAAGGATAACACTTCATGCTTACTGATCAAGGATTTAAGAAAACAAAAACTTTACATATTGAGTAACATCATTTTAATAAGTTATAGGTTGATTTTATCATTTCTCTAATACATACAAAGTGACTAAAGAGTTAATGTTTCTACTGAATGATTTTAGGCAAATTCCATACTCTGCCCACAAAGCAGCCTATTCTTGGCTCCTTTGTGCCCACTTTGTTTTGTCCTACCTTACTTGTGAATATTTCTATCATTACACTGGAAACTACTTTGAAATCAGGCACATCTTATCCCTTCAGTGAAATAGCAGGTCAACAGCACATGGGTAACACACTCAATAAATATTTGCTAAGTAGGAATGCTTTCCTTTGAAGTCAAAAGCAAGACAAAGCATCTTCCATTTTCTGTCTCTAAACTGTCTATCATTTAAATTGGTATATTGTCAAAATAGCTCTATGAAAGTGGAATTTATTAGCAAAGTGACATGTTTCCCACAGAACAAGACTTCAATTAAGAGCTTATCTTTTAAAGCCACAAGCTGTGTCACAGGGATAATCACAGAGAACACAGACGGATGTGTGAAAATTCTGTAATGTGAAAGCATAAAATGACCTCCACAAATGATCTATCAACTTAGGGTGTTTTCTGAAGTTACTCTATGGCACTATATTATTGCTGTGAAACTGTAGTCACTCTTGGTATTTGTATACTCTGCATCCATGGATTCAACTAACCATGGATCAAAAATATTTGGAAACATAACTTCATGGGTACCAAACATGTAAAGATACTTTGCATTATTCCCTAAACAATACAGTATAGCTTTTTACATAGCATTTACAATATATTAGATATTTTAATATAGAGATAATTTAAAACATACAGAAGGCTTGAATATGCAAATCTGCTTAAGGAATTTGAAGATCCATGGATTCTGGTATCCACGGACATTCTGACACTAATTTCCCAAAAATACTCAGTCACCATAGTCTTTGAACTTTACACACTTTCTCCTTAGGGAATACCAAATGGATCTGCCTACTGCCACATGCAATAACATGTCACAACACTGTAAGCCTTTTAAAAACCTTCTTGAAAACAAGAACCCTAGTTTGTTTTTCTTTTCATAAATCCAAAACAAATGATTATTTGTCAAACTATACACTATTTGTAATCCAATGTCAAAGAAAAGATGAAAATTTGTTTGGCAGCTTTTGAAATTATACCTTTATGACATGTCAGTTGTATTATGGGTGAAGATTTTTAAATTACTGTATCACAATCATGGTACACTTATTCTCAGCAGAATCACGCAATGGTGGGGGTAAAGTAAGAAAAGATCTGGCTTCAACCCAGTGTGACTGCTTATAAGCTATGAAAATTTAGGCAAGTAGGTTGACTTCTCTGAGTGTCCTCATCAATATGAAGATGATGTAGTGCCTCATAGGTCTATAATTGCGAATCACCATAACCAGGTTATTTTCCTTACCCAGTCTTTTTCAGAAAGTAATGTAAGCTGACAATACCTCACAAGAAGATGGTCAGATACGATACCTTACTTTGCTCCATCTTGTTCTAAAGATTTCCCTCCATCCTTGGTAAAGAGTGCTTAATCTTTATCCTATTACCAGGGGCCACCTCCTCCACACAGCATGCCCTGGCCATTCAGTGCACAAAGACTTCCTTCTTTGAATTTCCTTCCTTCTTTTACCTTCCCTCTTTGGCACTCAGTTGTATAGTGCTTTGCATTGTTAACTGTTCATGTCTTTTTTTTCTCAATTCAATTATATGTCAAAAAAGGTTAGAACTTATGTAAACCTACTTTGGATCCTCCTCTCCTAACCTATTAGGATCTTTTGACTCTAACAAGTCCTCAAAATATGTTTGTTAACTGATTACCTAACAGAATACAAAAGATGAATTGATTCTTCTATGGCTTTATTGTAAACGTAATAAAGTAACTTTTTAAAGGAAAAGATCTCAGCAGTTAGTAACATTAATCTATTACTGAGAAGCAGACATAATATTCTTCTTCCTAAATTAATTGCTCTCACTCCAATACTTGCATTTATAATCCTAGTCCTCATGACTGTATCACTAAATGTGGTCTCCCAGATATCTGCATGCAGAATTCCACGTGGGATATATGTTTTCCAATAGTATCAATTTTTGTTCTGTACTTTTCTCTTTTCGTTTGGAACAGTCGTCCGATGCCTCCAAAATTCTATACCTGGGTTAGACATTTTCTTGTATTTCCTCTTATTCACATTTGCTTAGTCAAATATCTTAACCTCATTAAGGTGAAGTATTTAAGACCAAATGCCACTAAACTGACAATGCAGTTTTTCTTGAATATCAAAGCAATGAAATTCAAATAATGTTTGAAACTAATTAGGAGTAAATTTGCCTATTTAACATTAGTCCAATGATGCAATAACAGAATAACAATTTCCAATTCTATTTAACCTTTGTTACTTAAAAATGAACATTTTCCAGCATTACTTTGATATGACAAAATAGATTTTCATGATATCTTTGCAGCACAAGGCAATAGTAAGACTAAAAAAAAAATAGTAAGAACAGTCAAGTACTAAATGTGGCTTTTACATAACACTAACAACAACAGCTCAAAATAAAGTATTATTAACATTATCTTCTACCTATACAAACATGCTCTATTTAAAGTCATATAAATACATCACTTTTCATGGATATTGGTAATATTAATAAATAATAACTGATTATAGACTCTAAATAAAATTTTTTTCTTTAAAATTATCTTTATTTCCTGGGGCTGGCTGGCTGGCTGACTGGCTTGTTTTCTTTCTTTCTTTCTTTCTTTCTGGTACTGGAAATTGAACTCGCAGGCTATATCCCTAGGCTTCATAGGGATTTCTGTGTGTGTGTGTGTGTGTGTGTGTGTGTGTGTGTGTGTATGTAAATAATACAATGTAATCTATTACTGCTCTGACATTTTCTGCTTAAACTATGTTAAGCCATCTATTTATAAAAAGTAGGTAAGACTTTTAAATAAAAGGTTTCCAGCAAAACTTTCTACTCTTTTTGAAACATAACTATCTTTGTAATTCCAGGTAAGCATTAATTATATCTAACTATATTTTTTTTTCCTTTAGTACCAGGATCGAACTCATGATGTTGCACTTGCCAGGCAAGCACTTGTGCCGCTGAACTAAACCCCAGGCCCTGTAACTGTTTATTTGTTCCCATATACAAATTGTTCTGTTTTTAAGAGTGACTGGTTATTGAGGATTTTATTTCCAGGAAAAAGAATACCACAGTTATACTGATACCTTCCTTAAAATAGCAAGGTCTGAACAGTATAAATGTCAGTCACATTGAGCACATTGCAAACTCATTTTATCATGTATCTATCTGCCACCTTGTTTATCACCAAGGATAGGTTACACAGTCATTCTGTGCAGATTTTAGTAAGAGACCAGAACTCCCTGGTTGACATTGAGACATTTTTCTGCAAATAACAATGGACCCCTAAAGATGAAATTATGTTTATTTTAGAATAATGTGGGATAAAGAATTTGGTGACCTTGCATAATGTATCAGATCCTTTGCTTAAAACTAATTGACACCAATAGGAAATGTTTTAAGAGTTTTACGTATGACATCTATTTAATCAAGTTATAACCCTCAGTAAGTCATAATGTACTTTTCTCTTACGGATATTTAAAAAGATAATTACTCTAACAGAGCTCTCAACCCATAATAAGATGATCAGAGACAAAACAGAAGTTTTAAGTAAGGATTTTTTGAATGAGTAAAGGTTTTAAGAATTATTTATGTTTAAAATCCTTACGCCCCTATATACCTTTATGTGTTGTATCCACTCAACTGCTACTTCCTGTAATCACTAACATTGTCACATTTCCCTGTTACTGTGTCATTCCCCTCATTTATTCCTACAGTCTATTCTAAACCATCACAATCTCTCCTTCCCACAGGTATGCTATCTCTGCTCTGCTAAATATCACTAAAATATAATTCCTGTAAAGCTACTTACCAAATCAAATGTCTTCTCATTGTTAGTAAACTTTCTGTTGCTCCTCAACAAGACCAGTATTTCTTTTCTGTCTGATTCCTCATTCTTCCTTACTCTGTCAGTGCCCCTTCATAACT
This sequence comes from Cuniculus paca, assembly GCA_004365215.1. Taxonomy (NCBI): domain Eukaryota; kingdom Metazoa; phylum Chordata; class Mammalia; order Rodentia; family Cuniculidae; genus Cuniculus; species Cuniculus paca. The sequence continues at coordinate 7,292 of RJWT010015620.1, read as the reverse complement.
TTTCTCTCTGCCCTCTTATTTTTTTCTTCCAGTTTCCCCAAATGCTTGAGAATATGGGCCACTTTGGAAGGCCAATCATTATAGTCTCAATTTCCTATAGGGGCCTAACAAAAATATTTTTTCAATCTGTTTTTATGTAAGAGCATGGGTTCTAAAATTGGACTACCTTGATTCAACTCCTCATTGTGCTGCTTACTAGTTATTGGGTGTATCTATGCCTCAAGTTTTCCTGTTTGTGAATCTAGGACATTAGTATTACCCATCTTATGAAGTTGTTCTAAGGAACACAGTAATTAATTCTAGCCCAATACATAGCAAGTGCTCAACAATGTTAGTAATCATTATAACAAATAGTATTTTCTTCACTATTCTCTATATATCACTAGACAAGACAAAAAATGAATTAAAGTTTTCACAATGGAATAAATAAAAAATCAATTTATCTTAGTTCTGTACATGACCAAGGAAATTTCAGTCATAATATTTAACCATTAAGATAAAGATAATAAGGCTATTTTATAGCTATGGAAAATATTAAATAAGATTTTATAAAGAAATGTACAGTATGTGGCAACTTCTGTTATTTTAGTAATTATTATTTATATGTTTATGATTCCACCATGTCAAAACTAAGACATGGCAAATGTTTTTTCCTAAAATTTATTGGTCCTGTCTACTGAGAAACAGACAAAAATGCAATTAAGACATAAACATAAAACACTAAAACAATGATAAATATCTATCTCACCTCTTACATATAGAAGAGACTTACACTTTTCAAAACATGTCCTCCCCTTTGATACCTGTTTTTATTGTTCTACCTATGCTGAAATAAATACTGAGTTTCAAAACAAACTCAGATACGAGTTTATAGGGACTTTCAAAGAGAAACAAAAACAATAAACACAACTATCAGTTGTTGGGCATTTGGTAGGGGAATACTGAATTGCAAGTCCAGTCAAAAGCTCAGACTTTTCCCATCAATTTTCCCCACAGAAGGAACCCAATTCTCTCCTATTCTTTGTATCTTGTCACTTCACTTGACTACCTTCTGGCTCTCTTTCTACTAAGTTAAGATTCATCCACCCACATGGAATGCTCAAATGTCATCCTAAGTGTAATTCTTTTCTTGCAATTAGACAAGACAGAAACAAATAAAATACTAACGTGTCATTTTTACTATCACCAAGAACACTGATTAGATATATGACCAAATCTTTTGCTTAAGACAAACTGTGAATAGCATGTGTATAAATTCCAATACAAAGTTCAAGAAACATCTTTGATAATTTGGATAATCTTTGATAACATGGAAAACGAACAGCTCATTTTGGCATCCTTTGCTGATCAACACAGTACATACTTCAGATATGCATAGATTATTGTAAAAGTCTTTCACTTTTAGAATTTTCGAGAAGAGTCTATTGATTCACAATCACTATAGACTGATGCCACTGTTAAAAGTACAGAAACTACCGACTGTGTTCTTCCACAGACTAGCTTAAAATATGAGAAATGTTTAGTAAAAAGTCACAAAATTTTATTCATAATTTTGACACTCACACCTGTATCCAAAACCTTTAGCTACAAATTCTTTTTATTTGCATCATTTTTCCTCTATTCGGAGTGATGATAAATTAGATACTCTGGCTGTTTCTGATTAAAATCTCCTGGCTCCCATATTTCTTTCTTTGCTATTTATCATGTATTTTACATTTCTTTTCTCAAATGAAATCACTGCTTTCTTAGGTATTTCCACCACTGAACACACTATACGGATTTTTGGCATATGTCAAGGTTTTGGTTAAAACCTAGGTATAACTGGCAGTTTATTTTCAATCTAACTTTCCCTTTCACAAATTCCTTACATTTGCTATTCGACTCCACTCACCATTTTGGTTTTCTAATGCTTCTGTAATTATTCAGTGCCTGCAAAAGCTGTTATTTTATGGTATTCATTAACACTAATGACAAACAATTTTCTAGTACAGGTCATTTGGAAATCAAAATATTTTTTCTGCAGAAAAGAACTAAATAAATGAACGATAACATCTATGAAAAACCTGTGTCTGGGACCAGGGATATAGCTCAGTGGCACAGCACCTGCCTGGCAAGCGCAAGGTCCTCAGTTTGATTCCTGGTACCAAAAAAAAAAAAAGACCCTGTGTCTGTACATTACATATATTCATAAATATATGTAACACCCAAAAATATCACTGAATAGATTCAGATTCAACTAATACTGCCTTAACATTTGGTAAATTTGAAATATAAAGAATAACTTCAGTTTCCCATCATGTATTTATTTTAGGACTGTTTCCTTTCTTATATGTATGTTAGACAGAGCTGTATTAACACTTAGCTTGTCCTTATCAGAGCTTATACAATATGTTACCTAGCCATTACTTATGAAATATACTTCCTATTTTACAATGATTTTCAAAATTTTTATTTCCCCGAGAAGACTGTCATTTCAACAACAAACCATATATTGATTAAATGAGGTAGATTTCCATGAGCTTAGCATGGCATTTTGCTGCAATCAACTTTGCAACATAAATTAATGTATCAAACCAGTCTTGTAATGTTTTTATTTCACAGGATTAATCTTGTCACCATAATCCCAGAATCTTGTTTACTTTTTTAAAAAGTTCACTTTTAGCTAATAGCTTTCAAACTTTAAAATACATGAAAAAAATCAAGTCTCAACTATGAATTTTTCTTCCTTCCTTTGAAGGAACAAATCTCTTCATTTTGTGAATTTGCAGCTAAAAAGGGACTAGAATGGAGTGGACATGGTGTATGAACATCAATAGTGGTCTCTGAATTTCATATTTATAACAATTGTTTTAAGAATGTAATAGTAATTTAGTATCTAGACTGAAATAAATTGGCATTGCTTTGAGGAAGGTGATATCATCATGCATGCATTTATATTCAAGTTGTACCTTCTCATCCCACAGGAGCATATTCTTTGTGTACTTTTATCATCTATCAATCACCTCTTTGAACATACAAAGGATACATTCTCAGTTTCTTAAAACAATGTCAAGTATATAACACCTCCTCCAGAGGTACATTATTCAAACTATACTATTTTAGAACAACTTCTTTATCTGTTTGAAACAACTGATCTCTGTGGAAATGTCACTTTTTACCCTAGCCAATGTGGCATTTGATCTATATTTTTGGACTTTTATATTTTATGAGAAAATAAACTTTCATAACAAAATAATAGGAACTGTATCATTAGCATCTAAATAGTTACTCAGAGTACAAGACATAAACCAGGAAGATTCTTACAAAAAAGAAACAATAATACAAAACTTCCTTTTCAACAAACTAAGGTAAAGTAGTATAAATGAAACAAATTCGCATATATATGAAAATATTTTTAAAACAACAGAATATGTAATTTGTGGATTTGGGGGTAATCTGGACTTGTACTTCTTAATTCTCTCTCTTCTATTCTGCTCTTTGTGTATATTGTTTTAACAAAGTTAATCACAGAAACCTAGAGTAACATTTCAAACTCTTACAAAAAGTGCAAAAACACTTGCTTAATATCTAATATAAATTTTCCAAAGATTCATTTTTATGGATTTCAAAGGCAGATGACAAAACACCTCCCTAAATTCATCAGTAATTATCTGAAGAGATGCACTAAATTTTTATAAAATTAGTAACATGTTCAAAATTGTAATCACATACTGTATTTGCTAGATTTTTTTTCAAGGACATAGCTGTATTGTTTATATAAATGCATATTTTTGTAATCTGTAAAACAGCATATTAAAGCCAATTTCCCTAACTCAAATTTAAAAATAAAAATGTCTACAGACATTTAATGCCATATGTCAGTAACTATTCTTGAATCCTCTGCTTTTCAATCAATAATTCTCCAACCATTAGTGAATATATGCTCCATGACTCATCAGAAATGTTATTCCAAGTTAATGGAGATCATTCTTGTCTTCACACTCCCCATACTCTAACCCCAAGAGGGACCATGATTCGGAGAGTGAAAAATTCAGAAGAGATCGGTACATTCAGGGAGGTATGGACATAAAGGTGAAAGACAGATTCAAAATGCCATGTATGAATCTCTTCTCGAGGATCTATACAGAATTTGTCTCTCACCTTTTCAAGACTCCACTACATATATCTTGTAACTTAGACACCTTTCAAGAAAGTAACATTCAGCATGTTTATATGGCTAGAGAAGAACCACATTTTCTGACTTAACACTCACTGTGCAAGGCAAAATGTACTTTGGTTATGAAAATATCTGAAAGGAATGTTTCCAGGACCTAAGCCATTGTGCTTTGTTTACCAGTCAGATGCTTTCTCAAGAATGTGTTCAAATTATAAAGTCATCTCTGTATACAGATATTCTTCAAAGCCCATAAAATTATCACAAAAACATTTTTTTACCTTTCCTAATGTTCAAGACAATACCTTGTTTGTTGCAGGTAAAAATCTCTCATTTCTGTGACTCTTTTATTAAATTCAGTCAGGTGTTTTTTTTTGTTTTTTGTTTTTTGCTTTTTTTAAAGAAAGTAAAGACATAGCAAAGGAAAACATATATTAAGTATTTGAAGATAAATGCTGTTTACTGAAAACTCTTGTTTTAAAATAAATTTTAGTGACTTGTTTATGTTTAGTAACTTCAGGACAATGATAACTACAGAGTCTCTAAAATGTTCCTAAGTAGCAATCATACCCTCTCCTGGCCTTTAAGAGGTGTTAAGACTCATCCTCCTAATTATAAGCCTTTTCTCTGTTATTACTACCTCACCATTAAATCCGTAAACTAAATAGTAGTTTCGAAGAAATAAAAATAGATGTAAGGTGGTTTTTTTCCTAAATTTTGGTTACAAAGAATAGGAGAGACAAAGTATTTCTAAGTACAATAAACTTCTTTATCTTGTAAAAGCAAGTCAACTTCATTGTGTTTTGAACAGGAAACTAACTTTTCTTTCAGAATACTGTATTTTTGCTTTATTAGATCATTGCCCTATATAAATATAATGCAAGCCACATTTGCCATTTTAAGTTTTGTGTTACTCATACTAAAAAAAGTTAAGATTTTAAATTAACAAGATGAAATTAACAGTATTTTCTATTGCAATAACCAGTCAAAACATGGTCCTTAAAATATATAGTCCACACAAAAATATTAATCAGATGTTTTACAGTTTTGTATCAAGTTTCAAATTCCAGTACATATTCAACATAGCAAATCTCAATCTGAGCTAGCCATATTTCAAGCGTTCAACAGACATACGTGGCTCGTGGCTACTTTACTGGACAGCACATTCTGTATTTCAATCATGAAGCTTTTTGGCCAATAAGACCAGACAACTTCAATTCTTCCTGTGTACCATTTTTAATGAATATACTTCATTTCTATCCTCCACCCTGACCCTCCTCTATCTACTGCCTACTCTAATATCTTTCTGTGAGAGCACAGAAAACCCAATCTCCTATTTTTTTTTTTCGGTCTCTTCCAAGCAGGTCCTGAGATGCTCTCTAATCACCAATAGAAAGGAGGTACAGAAAGGCTATTCTCTATTTCCATAAATAGATATATGAAATACAGGCCTAATGGATGGTGACAGTGACAAATGCAAGGGCAATCTTTTGCTTACAATGAAAAGAGTAAATTTTATATAATAAAGTAACATACTTTCTCAGTAAGAAATACAATTTACTCTCTCCTTCCCCCAAGGAGAAAACATGGGATAATCTCTTCTTGTTCTGGAACAGAATTTAGTGTTTCGTTTCATAGGAATTCTGTGCCCAGAGGAAGAACAGAATGTTGGAATAAAATTTAATGAATTCAACTTGGAGTCTAAGTTGGCCTCAAACGTGTAAGCATAAACACAAGCAATAATATCTCAAATCGTGTAACACTTTGGTTTCTCTTCTGGCATGGATGCATCCAGTACCACACTAGATGTGGATCTACACACAAATTTGTTCTTAGCTATCTGAGAAAAAAATTAAATGAGGCACATGTGAGGTTTTTCTGAGTCTCCTAGTAATAATAAAACCTGATTATTATGTCTTAAGTGATAGTATAATTATAGACAGATGAACAGGTTTTCTGGTGCTGACCTAACCTGTTCTCTAAAATACAAAAGGCAACTTTTGTACTTCTCAGTGAGGAAACCCCGCATTAAACAAAGAAAACTAAAAATTATGTCTACATTTTGACAGAAGGCCTAACAACATAGTGATAAAAAAGAAAATGTAACTACCGTACCAATACACAAAACACGAAACTAGCAAAGCAGTAAGTCAACTAAAAATAGACTTAAACTGTAGCTGTCACCAACTTAATGCATGTGAGATACATGTGACAGCAATGTGCTTTCTGAGGCTACGAAGTAACTTAATTCAGTGTCTCACCTACGGCATTCTTTTTTGAACTAAAATATCCTTAGGACGAAAGTTACAGTTCTTGAACTTTCATTTTAACTTCTCTCGGTGATAATATTTTATCTCAAAAGTAAGACAAAGGAAGCATCAGCACTCTTGGTAACTCAGCAGGAGATAATGTAGAGAGGATCATTTATGCTGGTATAGGAATAGTTATGGACTAAATACCCTCTTTGTATAAACAGACACTGCGTTCAGACCCAGGAGAGGAACGCTGCGTCCACTGGTGTAGTATTTCAAAGCACGTTGCAGAGGCCCTGCAAATCCACAGGCATTAATTATGACTTCTCTCTCAGCGTATTAATTTGTTTAAGAAATTCCTCAGAGCATAGCAGACTTTGCTATTCCTTCGCTATTGTTCGTGCCTGTGTGGGGCTGGGGGGCGGGGTAAGGAGGGGGGATGGCGCACAAGGTAAAGACAGGGGCAATAACCTTTCTGGCAGATTTTTACTCCACGTTAAACCCGGGGAGGCACAATTCACGGAAACACACCTCAGAATGCCAGCTGCAGTCCAAGTCTCCAGGCCCGAGAGACTGAAGAACACAATTAGGCTCCAATCAACACCCTATCCTTGTAAAGTGCTGCGAGGGAGCGGGGAAGCATAAGCTCCACCATATACCTGCTCGTATTACAGGCTCTGGAATCAAAGTATTCTCACATGACACATTACTACCAATAACAGATTCCGGCTCCGTTTAAAAAAAAAAAAAAGTGGGTGGAGGGAGGCCACATATTTGCCCTGCTTTTGTCCAAAAACCAGAGCCCAAGTACTAACTACTTTTCATTTTTTTCAACCTTTCACGAAAGCAATTCAATGAACCAACTGCGGCTCCACCCAGAGAGCCCC
>RJWT010015619.1:0-20312 GCA_004365215.1 Cuniculus paca | reverse complement strand
ATCTAAATACCCTTTAAAATATGAATTTCAAGGAAATCATGAGCATATATAATAATATAAAATTTTAGGATAAAAATAGTCAAAAGAAAATTAAAAAGTAGTTCATGAAATTCACAAAATATTTATATCAATGGGGAACCAGACTGGCAAGTGATTTTAAAAAATAAAGAAAATGAGCTCCAAATACTGAAATAACTCTAAAATATCACAAGATTACAACAGTTTATCTAAATTTCTGTATTCATCTAATGTAATTTAAAACAAAAGCAAAATAAAAATATGTTGATGCAAATAAAACATTGCTAGGCATTGCAATGAAAAAGTCACTTCTAAGAATATATACGTGTGAATTAAAAACACATGTATGCTCATGTTTTTATGTGCAATGTTAATAATAGTCTAGCTGTAGACACTACATGTATCTATATTAATAATGTAATGACTAAATTAATGGTTGTATATGTGTGCTTTGAAATTAAATGCTATTAGATTGACTTAAAATAGACTCAAATGCAGTGGTTTATTTCTACTTCAAATGTTGTTAATATTTTTTGTCTACAATAACTTGGAAAACTGTGTCCTTTTCATGACAATGACAGATGTCAAGTGTAGGTGCTTTTCAAACCATTAATCATGGCACTTCACTAATATCACCAAAAGAATAATAGAGCTTATTTAGAGCCACAGTATTTGGAATATCTACTAAACTACCTAGCAAAAAATCTTGTATAGAGAGGGATCAAGAAACAGTAACCATTTTCTGTGTGATTGACTTTTACTTATAAATGTAATTGTCTCATTATCTGCAGGTATGTAAGAATCACCATTACTACACAAGTGGGAAAACTCAGATCTGTCTTCTTTCTGAACCTTTGAAAAATACTTCATAATTTACCCATGATCTTCACAGCACCATCCTCATTACTTAGCTGAATCACATAACATGAATGGGAGCTTCCATGAACACTGGACCCTCAAATTACAGATGCTTAAATATCACACTCATCACTTTATCTGTTTTTTTTTCCCATGAAAAACACTAATGGAACAAAAAGCATACCTGCAAATACCCAAACAACCAAAAAATAGAAACAACTTGACTTGAGAATATACTATGAAGCTATAGTAATCAAAACAGCATGTGTATGTCAGTGTTCACAAGAACAACATAATAGCTTACAATGTCTGCCTATGGAGTCAGGTGTGGAAGAATGCACAAGGTCTTTCTGTGCACTGAAAAGCCATGCAACACAGTCAGATTGGAAGACCTGGACCTCTTCACACAATCCCACTGGGGTCTGTAACCAGAAGCTGTGGGACATAAACTGGAAGGCTGAATTGTCTGAACTGGAAGGTAGAAGAGTCTGTGCTGCAAAAGTGAAGGTCTGTGCTGGAATCCTGGAAACAGACATCCAAAGGCAATGGCAAAGACTGGAGCTCCTCAGAAGCAACAGAAGAGAAACTTCTTTCTTGACTCTTTTTATTCCATTCAGGCTACCAGTCTAGTGGTTGAGGCCATTCGCACTCAGGGTGGATCTTCCCTCTTCTGTAAATCCAAAGTTCATTCACACTCAGAATGATGTTAAGGCTGGGAATTTTTATGCATCTTGACAAAACAGTTAACTATCACAGCATGAAAGTTACTTAACATGAGATACTGAGACTGATAGCCCAAAAGACAGCAGAATTGTGAACCCATGAATCTGATTTTCAATAAAGGTCCTAAGGATATTCATTGAAGAAATAATAGTCTGTTCAATAAATGATCTTTAAACAAGTTGATATCCACATGTCAAAGAATAAAAATAGCTATGCATCACCCACCAGTTACAAAAATCAACTCAAAAAAATTTATCAGCTAGAAACAACAATGCAGTTAAAAGAATATGCACGTATAATGTCTTAGGACAGTTAAATGACAAGAACTTTTTGGGAAAAAACCTCAAATTCACAAACAAATTAAAAACAGACAAGTGGGATTAGATGAAACTAAAAAGCTATACCATAAAGGAAATAGTAAAAATGTGCAGTGAAAACTTTTAAAATTGGAGCAAATATTTTCAAAATATACATCTATCTAGTGGTATTCTCAAAATATATAAGGAACTCCAAAATTTCAATTGCAAAAAAGCAAATAATTCAATTAAAATATGGAAAACATATCTAAGTCCACATCTATCAAAAGAAAACACACATGCAGCAAACAGGTACATACTCATTATCACTAATAATCAGCAAAATAAAATAATTTTTTTACACGGTAAGAATGGCTATTATCACAGTAATCAAGGATAGTGGGTTCTGGTAGAGAAGTAAGGAAAGGGAATCCTTGGATACTTTTGGTGGGGATATTAATTATTACAACCACTATAGAAAACAGTAAGGAAATTTCTCAAAAATCTTAAAACAGGATTACTGAATGATTCAGCAGTTTCCCTCCTGTGTGAGGAATTCAGATTGCTATGTTGAAGATACACGAGGACTCCCACATTCATTTCAGCATTATTCACAACAGCGAAGCAAAAAGAACGTCACTGTCTGTGGACTGATTAATGAATGATGAAGATGTGGTACATATAAACAACCAAAAATTATTCATCCATCTAAGAAGGAAATCTTATAATTTGTATTATGTGGATAGAACTGGAATTACGGTCAAGGAAATAAGCCAGGCACCCAATCACAAGTGCTGTATGTTCATTTTCATGCAAAATATAAACGTATTAATATTTTAGAAATTACAAATGAAACGCTGGTTTCCAGATGCTAGGGAGAGTATAGGAAGGTAAACAGAGGTGGGAAAAACAGGTCAATGCATATAAAGTAGAGTTAGATAGAAGCAAGTTCTGGTGGGCTGTTGCTCCTACAGAGAATGTAGAAAACAATAATATACACTACATTTCAAAAATTTAGAAGAAAGGATTTTGAAAGTTTTCACCATGAAAAAATATGACGTATTTACAGGCATAGATATTTTAATCCAGCTTTAAACATTTTGTAACTTTTGGAGTTATCATAACATTACATGATACCCTTATCATATATGCGATTTTACGTGTTTACCAGTTACAATACATTTACTTTAAAATTTAAAAAAAAATCACATGAAGAAAGTTTCATTTTAAAACTCCTGAAACTGTTTTGAAACATATATAAGCTCCCTATTTTGAGCCCTGTTTTTTCTTTCTTCTTCTCAGCTTTAGCATTGTCTTTTCTCACTGTCCACATTTAAGCCTTCAGAATACCTGGTGCGAACCGGGCAAGGCATCGGACATCTCTATCCTCTTACTGTTTGCACAGTTCTCAGTTTGCCTTTTAAAATAAAAATTTCTCTTAAATGCACTTATCACATGAGTATGTACGGATCACATTTTTACTGGAATTCCATTCCTTTTCTCTTTTTTCTTTTATCATTAAGTTTAATCACAAAAAGTCCACATAATTTTACTACACTGTCTTTTTTTTTTAGGAGATTAACACTGGTTATTATATTGCATATTGTTAAAAGCAGTTGTTCAGATTACAAGATATAGGCATGAAAAAATGATCAAACTATCAAACATTGAAAGCACAAACTGTTCTTTTTGAAGAATTAACAGAGATTAGTAGCATAGTTATCTATCTTGTATATATATATATATATATATATATATGCAAACAGGTAATATATACAAACATGTATGTATATACAAACATGAATATATACACAAACATGTAATCTTTTTCCTCCTTTCCACTATCCTAGTTGTTGTTTCTTTTTGAGCAGTTTCTTTGCCTTTCAATTTCACAATATCAATTGTACATTTTGGGCAGTTTTTTGCTCTAGGAAGACAATACAATATTTACAAGTGCAAATCTGATTTATTTCACTTATGAGTAAGATCTCAAGTGGCATCCATTTACTGGTAAATGCCTCAAGTTTATCCTTCTTTATAGCTGCGTCATACTCCATTGTATAAGATTACTTCATCTTTTTTTATCCATTCCAGGGTTGATATATTTACTAGGAGATTGTACTCCTAATTCTGAAGATCAGTTCTCTGAATTTACTGTATTGTTGCTGAAGTTGACTAAAATAAGTATCTTTCATTTTTACTGTTATTATTTTGTACTGAAAATGACATATAAGTTTTTTCCTGAGAAATATTTTATAAAATGGAGCTTTACTAGTGAGTTATAAAAAAGATTGTGTAGATATGCAAATAATGTTTTGAACATTCAAAATTTAATTTAAATAAATTTTCACATATTTCTGCTTTACTCTTACATGCAAATGCATCTGACAAGTCTTTGCATGCTAGGAAAGTTATATTAGGGTTTAGATCAGGATGTTTCCAAATATCTAAGGCATATATTTTATCTTTTTATATATAATTAACTAAAAGTATCTGTACTTACAACTTCATAGTATGTTCTACAGCATAAGACTCATCTTATAGTATTATGAAGCATCATAAGCCAAAATCCTAACAATTGAATAAAAGGATTGAGTGGAATTATCCTTAGGAGACAAGACAGAAGATAATAAAAGGGGTAGTTAGGGAGGATGAGACCTACTTTCCTTTTTATTCTGTTACAGACCATTATATCAGTATTTATTTGACACTGAAACTTTGCAGAGTAGTTCTATCTAAACTGTCTACAATATCTTTATTTTAATAATGTATTTTCTTTATAATTAACATCAAGAAAAATACAAAACAAAACAAATAATTGCAATAAATTCTAACAGAAATATCAAAATAATATTATATTTTCTTCATTGATGAATTTTAGGTGATAAAACAGGTTTCTATCTTTATATTATTAACAAGAATAAAAAAGTCATCTTTCTAATCTCTTTGTTTCTTCACTTCTTTTCCTCTGTTCTTCTTTACTCTTCTTTCCTGCCTTTCTCTTTCTTTGGCCCACAAACAAAAAATATTAAATATCAAATTTTAAAAAATCAATTTCAAATGGAGCAGTGTTAGAACTAAAAGATCATAAGGTATATTAACTAAACAGAATTATCTAGGAAGAATGTCCTTTGAGGAGTCAAATCACAAGCCCTACATGAAGAGACTGTATGGAAAGAGGGAACTGCATGAGACAAAATGTCTTAGGAGTTGATTTTAGAGTAAGACACTGTAAGATTTGACATGAAAATTTAAACAATTAATCTAAAATTGGGGGTCAGAATTCATAACAAAAAATCTTTCTTTTGCTGTGCATGGTGGTGCACGCCTGTAAACCTAGCACTCAGGAGGCTGAGCCAGGAGGACTGCTGCGAGTTTGAGGCCAGTCTGTGTTACAAACTAAGTTCAAGGTCAGACTGAATGGCACTGTGAAACTCTGTCTCAAAAAACAAACAAACAAAGAAACAAAAAACCTTTCTCTTTTCCTAAAGCATTGTTTAATTTCGTGGACAATTGAAATTTTCTATTTAAAAATATATTCAGTTCTCTAAGAAATACACTTATTGGTTAAAAATATCCTCCTTTTAACACAAATAGAGCTTTACAATGGTTGGTTGATTACACATGTAATAATCATAGCAAAGGTAATTTGGTTAAAGGTGAATGAGTCATTCTTGAGACTGTATAATCCTTCATTTGAAAATGAATCAATATGTATTTTTGACAATTCAAAGGGCATTTAATAAGAGTAATTTTACTCCATTAATATCAGCATTTAAATGTAAAGCTGAAATTTATTAAATAGATTTATAATACCTTCTTTTTATTTAAAATTATAATGTAGTTAACTGCATACTCAACATATGCCTAATTTCCTTAAAATAATTATTCCAACGTGTCATTGCATCATGTAATGAGTACATTACATACGGGATATGAAACTAAAGTTTTTAGTGTTGTATAATTTAATAATGATTTTTGTTGTACTTCTGACAATATTAGGTCCTGAGTACATAATACCATATTTAGAATGTGATAAATGCTTTGTATGTGTGGTAGATTGACAACTGGTGGTCAACTTGTAAAACCAGCTGAACAGAATCAGTGAGGTGCTGGGTGTGGAGGGCCCACCTGAGGACTGTTGCCAATATAAAGAGGAAACTGGAGAGGAAGAAGTAGTGTTGTTGGTTCTCCTGTTGCTGTTGGTTCTCTTGGGGGAGCTTGTGGAGATTCTTACTTTATATGAGCTTGGCTGTTCTCATTCAGAGGAACTTGGGAACTTGTTGCTGAGAATGGCTGTGGGTCAGTTTGGTGGAGCTCTGGTCCTTACTTTGAGCATCGCTTCCTGGCTTGGAGGGGAAGATGGTGTGTTGCTCAGTCTCCAGGAGAAGCTTGTCACATTGGTTTTCCTGATAACTCAGATGTTTTCGTTGGAGGAGCTGGGGACTTCGTGGTCACTGAGGATGGCTATGGTACTTTTTGGGGGAGCTCAGGTCCTTACTTTGAGTGTGGCTTCTTGGCTCCCGTGCATAAGCCTCAACCCACTGGCACAAAGCCTTCATTCTGCTGGCACAGACTCTGGCTTTCACCACTGACCTTGGGCCTTCCCAATGTAGATCCATGAAATGGACTTGTATGAGACATTCTCATGGGCACTAGGTGTTCAGCTGGATTCATGTAGGACGTTCTCATGGGATCCAGGCCCTCGGCTGGATTTCTTGGAGTCTTCAGTGTGTGGACAGATCTCCTGCGGGTTTTATTTTTTATTTTTATTTTTTTGTATTTGATTCTTTGGGTGATTATTATAAAATAATACTATAAATTATGTGTCCTGTATTAAATTGTTTTTCCTTGCAAACTCTGACTACAACAGTATTTGTCAATTTGTCTCTTCATTTTCATTTTTAGTTAAAATTTCAACGGAAACAAAATATGTACTGAATAGATGAATCTTTTATATACCAACTAATGAATTGTCACATAATGAACATTCTTGTGTTGCCGTTATTTAGCTTAAATAATTAAATGATATTTCTAGAGTTGTAGAAATATTTTACCTGGATTCTATAACAGTAGCTCAATTTCCAGTAAAAGGCAATTTTCAGGTTGCTACCATTACAATTTATTTTTGTGTGTTTGTTTTGGTACCAGGGATCAGACTCACAACCTTGCACTTACCAGGCAAGGGCTTGAGTTGCTTATTTTTGTTATTTTTCTTTAATAGAAATAGTCATAACTTTATATATCTAGCCAATATTTTCCCAATTCATGATGTGAAACGTCCACAAAAAGAGTTTTCCAAAATGTTTTTGCCAACACAGGATCTAATCTTCTGACTACAATTCTCTCTGTTTTCCTATTTCTTACTCAGCCATTGTTACTTTACACCCTATTGCTTTGGCATCTGTCTATTAGGACCAGTTTTCCACAGCTTTAAATAGCTTTAAACTGCACAAGGGAAAATAACTTTCCATTTCCTTATTGACTATTAAAACATCATTTTAAAGTATTTATTCAAATCCTTCCCCATTGTTTTATATTTTGTGTCTTTTTATGAGATTTGAAATTGTTATGTGTATATTCTGAATATTTATGGACTTTGCTCACTACTTGCATGATAAATAACTTCGACTGTAGCAAAGTATGCAGTATCATTCTCTTGATGATTCCATTGGATTAACAAAAAAAAAAAACCTTGATTTAACATAATCCAATCTATCAACCTTTTATGTTGTGATTAAGGGCATTTTCTTTTCTCTTTTATGAAATGTCTTACCTCAAATTCAAAATATTTTTGATATGTTTTCTGAAAATTCTAGTGTTTTTGCATTTAGATATAAAATAAATGTCAAATTCATTCTTATGTATAGTATAAAATAGAGGTCAACTTTTGCTTATTTTCCAGTCAAGCATTCTTTTTTCTCCTACTGTTTACTCTAAACATTATCCTTACTTGACTGTATTATGGTGCCTTTTGTTATACATTTAAGGAATATATATGAAGACAGTATCTTGAAATTGATATTGTCTTTCATCAGTTTGATTCTTATATTTAGGTGACATTGTTAAATTTAGAGTAGCTTCATGTTAATACTTAATATCTGGTCATATTATTCTCTAAAATTAGTTCTTGTTAAAGTAGTTTTCCTGTTACTGGTTCTTTTTACACGTAAATCTTAACATCAAGCTATTAATTCTGTGTCTCTCGCTCCCTCTTTCTGTCTCTGTCTTTTTCTGTCACATACGTCCGTTAGGATATTGAATTCACTTATACATTATATAAATAAACCTTAAATATTTACAATACTAATAAAATACCTCCAATATGAGCAGACTGTATCTCTACATTTACACTGATCTTAAATTTCTCCAGTAACTTCATATATTATATATATATATATGTATCAGTATGTACATTTTATTGTAATGTTAAATTAATTTATTAAAACTGTTTTACAATATTAAATTTTTTTAATGTTTAATTTCTGTTTATAGTTCTTATGCTGATCGAACTTAGCATTCATACATTGAGTTTTTTTTCAAATTACAAATTTCCTCATTATTCGTATGCTTTTATCTGGAAATTCTTAAGATTTCAAAACATAATCACCTTCTCTGCAAGTAACAGCATATTTTTTATTCTATTTTTTTATCATTTAAACTTCTTAATGCCTTGTGAGTCCTTTAACTAAATTCTCCATTATTGTTGTGAATACAGGTGGACAAATGGTAATAGAGAGCATTCTTCATTCAAGACCTCAGTATTTTACTATCATTTATGTTTGTTGCTACAGGTGACTAGGTAGCGTTTTAAGTGATTAGGATATCAGTCCTCTTTTTTTCTTAACTTAAAAGTTTTCTTTAAGTTTCAAATATCAAAAAAACTCACAAATGTCTGGTAAACTTTATCAAATGGCTTTCCTTCATTTGCTGATATGATTTTTAAAAAATACTCCCCTTTTTTCTTAGTATGTTGGTTTTAAACTGCAAATTCATCTAGAATTTCCAGAATAAATGAAAAGTTGACCTATTGGTACTATGTTTTAATGTAGTATTTTATTTGCATTATGGATGCATTATTGTTATTGAGCTGTGCTTCCCAAACTAGTCTCCAGGTTAGGGGCCCAAGTGATCCCTCATCTCAGCCTCCCAAGTAGCTGGGACTACGGGTATGCACCACCCGAGGTGACTATGACTATTTTGGTGTGAGTATTTTTTTTCATTATGCTAGTTTCCTTCAATGGACTTGTCAATTTTCATTCCAAGCTGTGGACTTGAAATATAAATTGCTGATAATATTCTGTCTTTCTGTTTAATGGAAAATTTGGATATAATCAATTTAATTTATTTTTAATATTTGATAGAATTCACCCTTCATCAATAAAGGGAAAGGTATTATTTCAGGAGAGATTTTAAAAATTTAAAAATAGTAGTGTAGAGATACTTTATTGTAATAAAATACATACAATGTAAATTTTACCACTTTAAAGTTTATAATTCACTAACATTTAGTACTTTTGTACTGTTTCACAAAGATACCACTGCATAATTTCAAAATGTTTAATCATCCCAGAAGAAAACCATGGAATGCATTAAACAGAGACACTCAATATTTGCTCCTCCTCTAGTGTCTGCTACTCACTAGTTTGCTTCATCTCTGTAAGGATTTGTCAACTGTGAACACTCTATGTGAGTGATATTATCATATCACCTTTTGTGTCTGACATTTTTTTAAGGTAATGCTTTTAAAGATCACTCCTGTTGTAGCAATAAATGTTTTACTCCTTTTTTTTATGGTGAATGTTATTCCTTATTTGGTTTATCAATTCATGAACACTGTTAAGATTTATATCCAGATGTCTCCCTAAAGACTCACACACACACAGGTGGGTGTTTTGGGAGGTGGGTGGTTCTGGATACGTAATGCTGGATTATGGGCACACGATCACTCAACTGGTCCACTTATTGAACCATAGCACAGCTCTGGGTGTGAAGGGTGGGACTCATTGAGGAAGGAAGTACCACTATGAGTGTGGGGGGCACCAACGAATAGGACTGTAGCCTGGATGAAATAAAAGGAGAAAAGGAGGCTAGTTCTTTGCCGCTTCCTGCCTGTCACGCCATAGTCTTTTTTCATGTGCTAAACCCGTCTAACATGCTGTCTTGACATGAACAGCTGACTATGGATTGAAACCTCTACAAACTATGTGTTAAAATAGACTTTGCCTCCTTTACCTTGTGAGTGTCAGATACTTTGTCTCAACAATAAGAAAGTTAACAAAGAGATGAAATGGAATTGCTACTTCATTTGGTAATTCTATGCCAACATCCTTAGACATCCTAACCACTAATCTGTTGATAATGGTTACACCATTTTAGATCCTCATGAATGATGTGAGATGGTTGCAGTTTTTCCATGTTACCCACACTCAGTTTCCTTTTTTGGTTTTCAGGATTTTATTATGATTATCTTCATGGGTGTGAGTTGGTGTGTCACTGGAGCTTTCATTGTGCCACTCTAAAAATCGGTAAGATTGAAACACTTTCATAAGTATGTTGGCCTTTTACATAGACTTTTCGAAAAACCTTATAATCTTTTGCTAATGTTTGCAACTAAGTGTTTTGTCTTTTTGAGTTATTGGAGGCTTTTAGAAGTGTAGATTCACAATTTTCATCTCGTTTTTGCACATTTTAATTTTCTTGTACTAACTTATCCTTATATATCTTTTAATTAGTACTTTAAAAGTCTTAAATTTGACTTAGTTCCTACTTTGTGTGGTTATGAACTTTTCTAAGCTGTGATATGTTATATTTTTAAAACTAATTAGTTAATATATTTTCTACATTTCTTTGAATTTTTTCTTTGACAAACTGGTTGTCTAAAAATATACTGTTGCCTTATCTTGCAGTGGACGTCAACTTGAATTCCTTTGTGATTCGAGGGAATAATTTGTGAGATTTTATAGAATTTTGTATAGTTATTTTTAGTGTTGTTTATATTAAAGTGCATTTTCAATTTTGATAAATATTGTGTGCTCTTCAGTATATTGTAGCTTCTATAGTTATTGTGTATGCTATAAAATATTTATCAATTAAAACATTGTTAAATATTTTATACTTAAAATTTACTTCTATTTAATTATATGTGCTTAAATGTTTCTTAGTTTTGGTAATTTTATTATTTAAAATTAAGAAGTAATGTTATGTGTATACAAACAAATATTTTGAATTGATAATATTAGCTGTATAAGTTAAGATTTGCTTTTTCTAATTCTTTTGTTCATGAATCTGAGACAAGTTATTCTTCCTAATACAATAGAAAACATTTGGTCAATAGTATCTGCTGTTGAGAGAGCAAATGGCACACTCTGTACAGTTAAAACGTAACCTCTATTTCAACTTTAAAGTGAAGTTTCCTATGTGAGTTGAGAGAATTTAAAAGCATTGTCTGTATATACTGAGGCTATAGAAAAATCACTCATATAATTTATATTATGAAATACATTAGTGAACAGACAACAGGAAAGTACATCAATTTCTCTAAATCTTAAATTTCTGCTTGTTTTGTAGATTGTCACAATGTTTATACCATGTACAAATTGGAGCAATTAAGTTTGCACTTATCACTTGATATAATATTTATAATTTCTGTATGAGATGAAAAATTGTAAGAAGTATGAATTTTAATATTATCAACAATTTTGTTCATTTTATTTTTAATGACTGTTAGTAGCTACGTGGTTATAAAACTTGACTTAAAACTTTTATAGTTAAAAGTTTTGTGACTATGATAGCTGTACGAACTCCACATATCCAGTCTGCTGTCTGCCTGCTCAATCCAGTGGATTAGAGCAAAACTCCTGGGAGACAACTGCCTTACCTGCAGGCACTCACTCAAGTACCCAAGGAACTAGTGTGTCTAGACTATGCGATTTCCATAAAAGAAGGTCAACTACATTCCAAGCTTGACTGTTTTCACCACATGTAGGTCAATATTTATCTGGCAGCTTTGAATTGCTTTATTCCAATTACTGCCAGCCAACACAATCTCAAATTCCCTTCTGCCCAATATCTATCTATCAAAGACTCTTCTGAGAGAAATGTATTTGTAGCACATTTCTCTGAGTCTGTCCTGTTTATCAGTTCTTTCACATAGTTTGAAATCTACTGTTCAGTAATTCAGTTACAAGTGAGGAATATTTTCATGATTGCTTTCCAAATGTGTTGCTATTTCATTATGGGTTTGTGCAAACCCATCATCATTAAAAGCAATAAGTAGTCATATTAATTATGGTTAATACGGAATCGGGGAGGCTGCCTTTTAAGTGATTTTTATTTTTTATTGTTATTATTGGAGATTATTTGATGTAATTGTTTTCATTTGTGATTGCTTAATTTTCTCCTGAGCTAGTGAGATTGGTTGTATCTAATGGACTATGCATGTTGTCACATAGACCAGGGTTCTCATTTTTAATGTTAATAGAAAGTTAAGAACTATAATGATGCTCATCCTTAGGAAGTGCATAATCCTTTTACATTTGCATTTTATAATAATATCTTTAAATTTTGAACCATTTAATATGCTGCCTCATTTTACTCTTTTACTTTATTTAAATTTATGCGATTTGTTACTAAAGTTTTCTGAAATTACACAAACAAACAGAGCATAAGCAAGTTCAAAAGTAGGTAGACAAAAGAAATATAAAAAATGTTATTACAGTCTTAGTGAATTTGACTTCACAGATTTTTTTTTATATAATCAATTTACAAATATTATTTAGCAGAATTTGGTTCTGGTTTTAAGTCTTGAAAATTTCTTATTGACCCAATTTCAAATCACAGCAGAAATCAGTGATTCATAACATCATAAAGTGATTGTCTGAAAGTACACTTGATTTTTCTTCTCATGATAAAATAATTTGAGATGCACTATTGGAGACTCAGAGTAAAGGCAAACAGATTTTTGTTTCAAGATTCAATTAAACAATAGATACCAATCTCAAGATTTTTCATTTTGAATGGATATTTGTATTTATATTTGTATTTATATTTACACTTATATTTATATTTATATTATATCCTGATCAGTGACTATTACTTGATAATGTTTCTATTTTGAATTTGTTGTCATAATTCACTATATGTGTTTGTTAGACCTCATTTTTACTTTAGTTAGTAAATAACAAATATTTATACAAACTCTTTCCAGAATATTTGAGACTGGTATTTTTACATTTAAACTTTGTAAACATAGAATAAAAATACTCAATGTCATTTAAAATGTACAGTAGATATTGTGAAAGTGAAAGAGAAAGAAACAACTCAAAAGGAAAGAACAGAACTGCGGCTGCTCTGAGCCCGGTCTGAGTTGAGTGTGCGACCAGCAAGTTCTGTCTGGCCGTGTGGCTTGGGACTTCGCCAAGAGACCGGTAGGAGTTTGTGTCCATCCCCCATCGGCCACGGACGTTTGGGGCATCCCTGGGGCCCTGCCTACCTGCACCCCGCCCACTCAGCAGGAGCAGCATGGCGGAGGCTGCTCCGGACCCGGCTTGGGTCCAGGGCGAGCGCAGTGAACACCACCTAGCTGTGCACCTTGGGATCAGGCGACCAGACTCATAGAAATCTGCACCCAGCCCTGTCAGCCACGGACATTCGGGGCGTCCCTGGGACCCTGCCTACCCGCGCCCTGCCCACTCACCAGGAGCGGCTGCTCTGGGCCTGGCTTGGGTTGGGGGTGCCACCAGCAAATTCCACCTAGCCATTCAGCTTGGGATTTCACCAGGAGCCTGGTGGGGGTTTGTGTCTGTCCCCCATTGGCCGGGGTGTTCGGGCATCTCTGGGGTCCTGCCTAGGCCCCATCCATTCACCCAGAGGACACGTCAGCTGCTTCTCTGGGCCTCACTTGCGTTGGGGGTGTGCACAGCGAATTCCACTTGACTGTGCAGATTGGGACCTTGCCAACAGACAGGTAGGGGTCTGCACCCATTCACCATTGGCACGGGAAGTTTGGAGCTTCCCTGGAATCCTGCCTGGGCTCTGCCCAGACACCGCCCAGCAGCAGAACAGCCACAGTGGTAGTCTTGGCTGGAGCTGAAGGAGTGCATTGTGAGTATCGCCTAACCTTGGCACCTCAACTGTGCATGTTGGATTCACCTCACACAGTGGAATACAGAAAATGACAAAATGAAAGAGCAAAATGCAATCTTGCACCTCCAGTCCTTCCCAAACAAGCCAAAGAGACACGGACACAGAAGAAAATAAGAGCCACACCCCTGAAACTTTGGAAATGATAGCAACTGAAGAAACAACTCTATGAAACTTCAAAGGAACTGAGGTTAGAAATGATTTCCCAGGTAAAACAAGAAATGATAAATGTAATGAAAGAAATGCTAAGCACATCTAAAGAAGATATAGTTGGAAAAATAGAGGAACACTGCAAAAGATGGAAACCTTAAATGAAGAATACAAGAAAGAATTAGAATGCATGAAACAGATTCAAAGAGATATCCAGGAAATCAAGCATGCCATCAAAAGCTAGCAAAGCCACCTCAATGAACGTGAAAATAGAATTTCAAACCTCAAAGACATGATTGTAGCTAGTGAGGAAGAAAGGAAACATCTTTTAAAAATAACAAGGAATCAGGAAATAGCAATTCAGCAGTTGCAAGATGACACAAAGAAAAACAATATAAGACTAATAGGTGTAAAGGAAAAAGAAGGAGAAAACACAAATGATATAAAATCAATATGTAAAGAAGTCATAGCTCAAAATTTCCCAAACATGGGAAAGGAAACTGACACACAGATAAGTGAAGCATATAGAATGCCACGTAGTCATAACCAAAATAAATCCACACCCAGACATATAATTATCAGCATTCCAGGAATTCAACATAAGAACAGAATATTAAGAGCTGTGAGAGAAAAGAAGCAAATCACCTACAAAGGAAAGCCCATCAGAATCACAGCAGACTTCTTAACACAAACAATGAAGTCAAGAAGAGCACGGAGTGAAGTATTTCAAGTCCTAAAGGAAAACAACTTCCAACCCAGACTGATGTACCCTGCAAAAGTATCCTGCAAAATTGATGGAGGAATAAGATACTTCCATGACAAAGAACAGCTGAAGAACTTCATGACCACCAAACCAAGTCTGCAAAGAATACTGAAAGATACTCTAGATAGACATGATAGCTATGACATCAAAAACATCAACAGAGGAAGAACACCAAGCAAGGCAAAAAATTAAGTAGAGGGAAAAGGTAAAGAAACCACTGCTGAAAGATAACATGACTAAAACAAGCCAGTATATATCAGTTATAACCATTAATGTAAATGGCCTCAATTCACCCATCAAAAGGAACAGACTGGCAGAATGGATCAAGAAACAACATCCAACCATATGCTGTCTACAGAAACCCATCTAACCCAAAAGGCAATTCATAGACTGAAAGTCCAAGTATGGAAAACAATAATGCATGCAACAGGAACCCAGAAAAAAGCAGGGGTAGCTATTCTGTTCACAGATGATGTGAACTTCAAACAAATAATGGTCAAAAGAGATAAAGAAGGTCACTACATACTGGTTATTTCTTCCAAGAGGAAGAAATAACAATCTTAAATATATATGCACCAAATACAGGAGCACCCAATGATATAAAACAAATATTAATAGAAATGAAAAATCAAATTAGCAATAACATGATTATAACAGGAGACCTTAACACACCCTTGACTCCAAGAGACAGATCAACTAGACAGAAAATAAGCAAAGAAATAACAGAACTGAATCAAACCTGTGAACAAATGGACCTGGTAGATGTCTATAGTTTTCCACCGAACAACATCAGAGTATACATTCTTCTCAGCTTCACATGGTACATTCTCTAGAATAGACCATATATTGGCCCATAAAACATGCTTAAATAAATGCAAAGGAATTGAAATAATCCCATGCATAGTATCTGATCACAGTGCCATCAAACTGGAAATTAATGACAAAAGAAATTTCAAATACTCCATAAACACATGGAAATTAAATAGCACACTCCTGAACAATCAGTGGGTCACACAGGAAATTAAAGAAGAAATTAAACAATATCTACAAGCAAATGAAAATACAAATACAACCTACCGGAACCTGTGGGATGCAATGAAAGCAGTCCTTAGAGGGAAATTTATTGCGGTGAATTCCCACATCTGGAAAATGGAAGAAATGCAAATAAACAATCTGATGTTACACCTGAAACATCTAGAAAAAGAAGAACAAGCCCAACCCAAAGCCAAAAGAAGGCAGGAAATTGTAAATATCAGTACAGAAATTAATACAATTGAGACTAAGAAAACAATACAAAGAATCAATGAATCAAAGAGCTGGTTCTTTGAAAGAATAAATAAAATTGATAAGCTCCTAGCCAACCTTATTAAAAAAAGGAAAGAGAAAACCCAAATCCATGCAATAAGGAATGAAAAGGGTGAAATCACTACAGACCATGTGGAAATACAGAAGATCATCAATACCTATTTCGAAAATCTTACTCTCATAGGTTTGATAACACCAAAGAAATGGACAGATTTCTAGAAACACATCAATTACCAAAACTGGACCAAGAAGATGTAAAACTATTGAATAATCCAATTTCAGTTAATGAAATAAAAAATGTAATTAGAACCTTACCAATGAAGAAAAGTCCAGTCCCTGATGGGTTCATAGCTGAGTTCTATAAGAAATTCAAGGAAGACTTAATGCCAAAACTCTTCAAACTCTTCAATGAAATCGAAAGGGAAGCAAGTCTCCCTAAATCATTCCTGGAAGCAAGTATTACCCTAATTCCAAAACCAGAGAAAGACCCAACCAAGAAAGAGAACTACAGGCCAATCTCTCTAATGAACATAGATGCAAAAATCCTCAATAAAATACTGGCAAACAGAATGCAGCAGGTCATCAAGATTATACACTGTGACCAAGTGGGATTCATCCCCGGAATGCAAGGATGGTTCAACATACGCAAATCAATAAATGTAATACACCATATCAATAGAGCCAAAGATAAGAACCACATGATCATCTCAATAGATGCAGAAAAAGCTTTTGATAAAGTCCAACACTCTTTCATGATAAGAACCCTACAGAAAATCAGAATAGATGGCCTTTACCTCAATCTGATAAAAGCCATCTATGACAAACCAACAGCCAGTATCACATTAAATGGTCAAAAACTGAAAGCTTTCACACTAAAATCGGCAACAAGACAAGGATGCGCAATTTCACTGCTCCTATTCAATATAGTGTTGGAAACATTAGCCAGAGCAATTAGACAAGAGACAGAAATAAAAGGAATAAGAGTAGGAAAAGAAGTTAAGTTATCACTATTTGCAGATGACATGATACTCTACATAGAAGACCCACAAAACTCCATAAAAAGACTCCTGGATATCATAACCAAATTCAGTAATGTAGCTGGATACAAAGTCAACTCAGAAATCAGTCACATTCCTGTACACAAACAACAAACGCACTGAGAGAGAAATAAGAGAAACCACACCCTTTACAATAGCACCCAAAAAAATGAAATACTTAGGAATCAACCTAACAAACGAAGCAAAAGATCTAGTCAATGAAAATTACAGTACTCTGAAAAAAGAAATTGAAGAGGATCTCAGAAAATGGAAAGACATTCCATGCTTATGGATAGGAAGAACAAACATTGTTAAAATGGCCATTCTCCCAAAATTATTATACAGATTTAATGCAATTCCCATCCAAATACAATTAGCATACCTCACAGATCTAGAGAAATCATTCTTAAAATTCATCTGGAACCAGCAAAGACCTAGAATAGCAAAGGCACTTCTGGGCAGCAAGGGCAGGACAGGAGGCATCACACTCCCAGACTTGAAATTATACTACAAAACTAATGTAATCAAATCAGCATGATACTGGAATCAAAACAGACCTGAGGATCAATGGAATAGATTAGAAGTTTGGGTTTTTTTTTGTTCTGTTTTGTTTTGTTTTCTTCTATTCTCTTTTAAAAAAAAAAGTATTACAGTAGAAGAAACAACCCCAAGTACAAACACACTCAGCCACCTTATCTTTGACAAAGGGGCCAAACATGTTCACTGGAAGAAAGATAGCCTCTTTAATAAATGGTGCTGGAAAAACTGGCTTTCCATATGCCAAAAACTAAAATTAGACCAAAGCCTATCACCATACACTAAAGTAAAGTTAAAATGGATCAAAGATCTAAACATTAAAACAGAAACACTAAATCTGCTGGAAAACAAAGTAGGTAGAAATCTTGAAAACATAGGAGTAGGTGGAGAATTCATGAACAGAAATCAAACTGCACGGGAAACACTTCCCAGAATCAACAATTGGGATCTGGTCTTCTTAAAAAGTTTTTGCATGTCAAAGGAAATCTCCAACAGTGTGAAAAGAAAACCCACAAATTGGGAAAAAATTCTAGTCAACTGCCCTTCAGACAAAGGTCTTCTATCTAGAACATATAAAGAATTAAAAAACATCAGGCCCTCAAAATTCAAAGACCCAATCCATAAATGGGCATCTGAGACGAAAACACACTTCTCAGCTAAAGAAATACGAATGGCAAATGAATACATGAAAAAATGTTCAGTATCATTGGTCATTAGACAAATGCAAACTAAAACAACTCTGAGATTTCTTCTCACTCCAGAAAGAATGGCCAGGATCAAGAAAACCACCAACAATAAATGCTGGAGAGGCTGTGGGGAAAAAGAAACCCTTCTCCACTGTTGGTGGGAGTGCAGACTGGTGCAACCACTGTGGAGGTCAGTCTGGAGGTTTCTCAAAAAGCTAGGAATGGAAGTCCCATTTGACCCAGCTATTCTGCTTCTGGGCATATTCTCAGAAGAAGTGAAATCATCTTACCACAGTGATATATGTGCACCCATGTTTATAGCAGCACAATTTGTAATAGCCAAATCTTGGAAACAACCCAAATGCCCATCAATTGAGGAATGGATAAAGAAGATGTGGTACTTTTATACAATGGAGTACTATTCAGCTATAAAGAATGATCACATTGAGGCTTTTTTAGGTAAATGGATGCGACTTGAGACCATACTCATAAGTGAAATAAACCAAACACACATGTGTAAACACCACATTGTCTCCCTAGTGTAAGAAACTGAAAGACTCAATAAGATACAAAATTCCAGATATATATGGAGGAAAGGTTCTGAAGTCCAATGGTGCTTTTATTCTTTGATTTGATTGGTTTAAGTCCCTTTCCTACTATTTGAGGGCAATAAGCGAGAAGATAGGAGCAGCTCTTTTGAAAAATGAGACACTACGGTAATAATTGCTGGTTTCTTGTTGTCCGACTTGAAAGCCTGTAATGCTCTTTTGTTTTATCTGGTTTATATTACTTTGTTGTGTTTGAGTTTATTGTCTTTAAATGTATAAACAAGCATTTTGAAGAAAGCAAGAGACACTAGGGTAACCATTGTTAATCTCCTGTTGTTATGTCTTGAAAACCTGTATAGCTTGCAGTGTTCTGTTTTGAATGTTTGACTCTATTCTGTTTTCTTTTGCTTTGTTTTTTTCTCTTTAAAAAAATTTTAAAAAAAGGAAAGAACAGCTGGGACAGGGGAAAGAAAAAAAAAGAAAGGAAAAGATTATATATCTGTATAGATAGATTGGTAATATAGTTATCTATATACAAGGTAGATAACTATACTACTAATCTCTGTCAGTTCATCAAAAATATTCAATATAAAATTGGTTCATCATCACTAAAATATATATTGTCACCATTTTGTCTAATTCATACCAACTGAATCCATAGCTTTGTTATGTAAAGTTACATGTGATCTGGAGCATGCAATGAATGCTTGAGTGCATACAATCGAAAAGAATTCACAAAGCTCTGTGAATACATAGCAAGTAGTGGCATTAAGGATGTGAAAAGGTAAAACTGAAGTTATATACAACATCATAAGATTCTACATGATCTTTTCAATAAAGTTAAATTTTGTTAAAATATTATAATATCCTATATAAAACTCAATAATAAATTTAAATTTTTGGTTAATTTGATTAATTGAAAATATATTGATTTCAACATGGATAACATAACCAATGGAGACTTATAACTGATATAAAATTAATAAATATGTGATAAAAGAGAAATGTTGATTGTAATTTTCAAATATTAAATATCAAATGGCAATATCTTACTTTGCAGCTTTTTTTAATAGTAAGGATCAGTAATCTTCATGTAAGCACATGTTAAAATACACCTATCTATGTATACATAAATACTTACAAATATTATTTTTGTGTTTATATACACACATGCACAGGTATCCATTCTTCTAAATTATTTTAAATACATATATATTTTATTAGGTTTAACAAAACAAATTCCTCTT
>RJWT010015618.1:0-20313 GCA_004365215.1 Cuniculus paca | reverse complement strand
CATTCTTGGGTATTAAAGGGACACTATCAAGTACTTTTTTAATCTAGTTTTTAGGGTTTTTTAAAACTCCCTGTTGTTTGTAATATTCTCTTAAAAGCTTGAAAATAAAATTTCTTTCCCTACCAGTAGTGTCTGTTTCCATACTGGGGTTTTTCCATCCTTCTTCCTGTTCTCTTGTCTTTTTTCCTTGTTCTGTTCCCTCCGCCCTTAGAGTATCCTTCTTGGAGAGAACTCGAGAGCATTTTCACTTCCCTCTGAGGGCATAGATAGTGCAGGGCAGATGGAGATGTTCACATCATGTGTGCATGTGTGTACAGGGTGTGTGTGTGTGTGTGTGTGTGTATCTGTACTCGCAGAGACAGACTAGGACTCCTGGCCTCTTCTTAGCTTCCTACCTAGCAGATTCCTTCAGATCAGAAACAGGAACAGTTTCCAAACTCCCCCAAGGATACAGCCACAGTAAGCCTAAATACTGAGATGTTCATGCTTGGAGGAAGCTTGGGCAGCTCTACTCCATTGGGTCATTTCACAGAAGCTGAAAGAGCCATGGAAGAGGGGTGAGTAACCTCCTTCCCTGGCCATTTTCTTTTGAGTATCAAAGAACAGCCCCAAGTCAGTGCCCCAGGAGGGAGCTTGGACAGGTCACAGGGAGCAGACAAGGGCTCTCATTTCTTCATCTTGACCTGGCCCTCCTTCCTTGGGGCTGACAGATGGTCAGGCAGCACCATCAGCAGGATGCGCACAGGCTCTGGAAGCTTCCTCCCCAGTGAAGCGTATGAAAAGATGCAGTAACTGATGGGAAACCAGAAGACACAAGGAAAACATAAAACAAATGAAAACCAACAACACTGTACAAATAAACCATGTTGTGGTCTAGGGACAGACCATTTGGTCTAATTAAATATTTATGGAGACTCTGATTGTGTTCCAGGGACTGGCTAGTTTCAAAAACAGTATTGGAATGCAACAAAATATGCACATCATCAGCTCTATAGTGACCATCATGGCATTTCTTTGGTGATTCCTAGGATACTTCAGACTCTCGAGGTCATTCAGGGCCATTATCCTGAATGAACATATTGTACTGAAGAAGAGATAAAGAATGAAAAACATAGAATTCTGGAGTTTGTGGGATTTGGATAATACAGCTCCAAGAGAACAAGATGGATCTCTCTTATTTGCTGATATATAATCAGAACCATGT
This sequence comes from Cuniculus paca, assembly GCA_004365215.1. Classification (NCBI taxonomy): domain Eukaryota; kingdom Metazoa; phylum Chordata; class Mammalia; order Rodentia; family Cuniculidae; genus Cuniculus; species Cuniculus paca. Next base: position 19,109 of record RJWT010015618.1, on the reverse strand, counting down.
CTGTGTCTGGCATACAGTAGGTGCTCAATAAATATTTTTCAATGAATAAGACACTCCCAGAAGAGTACAGGAGAATGTTCCTTCAACAGAAAGGAGGCATGCCTCCTCTTCTTCCAACTTACACTCTGGTTATTGAGGACCATCAAAGAGCAGAAAATAAAGGTCAGCTACTCCACCTAACAGGATGGTCAATTCCCTGTGCCTTGGGAAATAGAGCCTGTGGGTACCATCCATGGGGTAAGATACTAGCTAACATCTGAAGTTCTTACTGTGCACGAAGCACCAAATTAAATGCTTAATAAGTATCGACTCACTTAATACTCCAACAACCTGATAAAATAGATACCATTATTATCTTCATTTTACAGACATGGGCCCTGGGGCAGAAGATAAATAACCTGCTCATCGTCACTGACCAGGATTCCCTCTCAGGAAATGTGGCTCTGATCATAACCACCACATTTCCTCATGATGGACTGTGTCAATGGAAGGAAAACCTGGGTTAGACCAATGCAGAGAGGTCCTGTGGTAGAACTTACATGAAAGTTTTGAAGGTTGGAGAAACTAGGGCTAAATAAAAATAAGCTTTATGTCCCCCATAGAAAAAAAAACTGAGTTTATCTAAAACTAACAAGAGTTTATCACTTCTTGTTATCCAGATAATATCCTGGTTGAATGGGAGCTTGTATAATAGAGACTTGGCTGTGTCTGAGAATTGGGAGATTCTGAAAGTTAAAAACACATTTTTAGGGGCAAATAGCTAGATTTTCATAAGTGTTCACAGAAGCCTCTCCTCTTAGAAATAAAATTCAAAATTATCCTATTTGGGGACTAGAATTTTGATTCCATGTAGTAAGTGCAGAGTAGCAAGCTCGGATTTCAGTAACAGTCCAGACTTCACACGTATGAGACCATGTCCCTGTTTCTGGAATAAATCAGAACTGTCACCATCCATCTTAAGGCACAGAAACTCCAAAATTGTGGAATTGTTTTAGTCTTTATGAGAAAATGTGTTGCTATTCCTTTGTTTTCTCCAAAAAAATCTGTATGCATAGCAGAGGTTAGGGGTAGCATTTGGTTTGAAATAACCAATTCCTAAGAGTCCTGATGTGCGCTGTAAACAGAATTTATTATATTGTGGAAGTGAGCGCATAGAGGAGGAAGAGGAAAAGCACATTTTTCATTATTCCATATCACATCTCCTTACATGACCCTGCTTATCAGTAATAAACAACCAAGGATGATTTTACCTGCAAGGGACTCTGTCTTAGTTACTTTTCTCTCTTGCTGAGACAAAAACTCACAGGAGGAAAGGTACTTAGCTCATAGTTTGTAGAAGTTTCAGTCCATAGATACCTGGCTCCAAGGCAGGGAGGCACAGCCAACAGGCATCACAGAGGAGAAACAGTTCATGGAGGGCAGAAGGTAGCAAAGCAACAAGGGACAAGACAAACCTCTTTGTGTCCCTTACACTGTATCCAAGCTACCAGGATTAGAGTGGTTTCAAGCCAATCAGTGGACTGATTTAGTAATCACCTACCCTTAATTCTAGCACTGAACTATGAATCCATCACACAGTCTAGATCCAGCCACCTCTGAAAAAGCCCCACTTACGACTGCATGAGGTTTTGAGGGGACATCTAGACACAGCCACAACAGGACTGATCCTATAGCAGAGACACAATAGTCTTAAAACCTCCTCTTCATGAGTCCTTGCCCACCCTTGTTGGTAGACTGGCATGTGCGAACTGGGAAGTACTTAGGGTACTGTGCACAGTTGAGTGAGATTCTAGGGTGGCACCAAGTGGTGGAGATCTAGGATTGGCCTCCTCCAGTTCTAAGCTGGGGTCTGGGCTGCACTGGCTGGCAGCCAGCTATTAACTAGGCATCTGCTTGTTCCACTATACATCCTTCTTTATGCTGCCCCCTCCCACATATCCCGTGTATTTCTTGCATGGCCCATCACAGGAATGACAATCCACTGGTCCCCTCTCCTGACCCAGGCCCAGGAAATGGAGCACTGTAGACTTCAATATCCTGCTGCTTCCTGAGCACTGATTACTGAACTGAGTCCCACCTCTTTAAATCGGTCACCCATAGCCAGGTGTTGCAGCATATGCCTGTAATCCAGCACTCTGGGAGGCTGAGGCAAGAGAATTGCAAATCTGAGCTCAGCTTGGGCAACTCAGTGACGTAGTGAGATGCTGGGGATGTAGCTCAGTGCAAAGGCCCTGGATTCAACCTGCAGTACCAAGAAAGAGGGAGGGAGGGAGGGAAGGAAGGAAGGAGGGAAGGAAGGAAGGAAGGAAGGAAGGAGAGAGAGAAAGAGACAGAGACAGAGACAGAGAGAGAGAGATCACCCATAGCCATGTGCCAGAACAACTCATCATCACATTCAGTTCCAACCCTAAGCTTAGCTCTTTTCTATGAAAGAAAAAAGAAGTAAGCTCACCCTGTGCCTGTGCCCATTTTGTTTTTGAGAGGGAAAAATCCTAATCACAGGGAACCTCGGTGCCCTTGGTGCTGGTCACAGCCTGGCGCCGCTATCTAAAGCCAAACAGCGAGGCAGGTGTGGAATAGTCGATGTTACAGCGCAGAGCAGCTCCAGGGGTCTGCACTCTCCCAGGTGGAGGGGACAGTCTTTTCCCACATCTGTTATACAAGAATGTAGGATGCTCAGGATCTGCTTCAAATATTGTCCTTTCTGCGAGACCACCATGACGAAATAATAAAAGTAGCTAAACACACAGTGCCTTCCATCTGCCAAGCTCTGTCTCAAACCTGCTACCCCGTCCTAACTCATTTAATTCTCAAAATCAGCTGCACACGTCAGGAACTACTGTTATTTTCACTTTTCAAGTGGGAAAAGGGAGGCACAGAGAGGGTAAGCCAATGGCCAAGGTCCTGCAGCCGTACGTGGCAGCACTAGCACGGACACCTCAGCAGTCCGGTGCCATATGCTAGGCTGTTAACCACTGCACCACAATGCCGCTCAGAAAAGTGGAGAGGCATTTAAAAGAGGCAGTAAGGGAAAGAAATGAGCCTCTCGCCAGATGGATATAATCCAGATGCCATCTATATCACATGCCGCTCAAGGTCTGCTAAGGTCAGCTCCGACCTCTCCATCCTTAATCCTACAGGAAGGCTGATCGGGATGTCTACTAATTGAGACCTGAAAATGTCCCCAGTTGCCTCCTGCTCCAATATCCAGAATCTTCTGAACTCCAAGTTTCCATTATCTTACAGCAATTCCTTTATTTGGATCCTAGGTTTACCCAAAAGTCGGACACAGTGCTTCTACTTTGATTCCCCCTCCTACCCCAAATATTACCACTTTCAATGTGTTTAGCAGTTTTACTGGAATTTGGAGGTAACTTGAAGTGTACTCATATCAAAACCTGTGGTGAGAAAATGCCGTGTGGAAGGTTCCTGCCAGGTGGATATCTCATATATAAATGAGATATAACCCCCTTCCAGAATCCCATTGCCTGGTTAATAGGCTCTGGGAGGAAGCTCAGCATTTCTTGTCAAAAGCTTTTCTCACAAAAGAGCCTACCTGGCAAGCCTACTCTTATTAACTGTAAATAAGCAAGCTAACAGCATTCCTCTCCTGGGAAATTTGCATTTTTAGGAGGCGTTAGGGCAGGAGCCAGAGGAGTCACTCTGTAAGTGGTGGAACTTCAGTTGTCCCCAAGCAGGTGAAGAGCTGTGTTATATTCTCTTAACCAGGAGGATTGCAGCCTGTATGAGCAACAGACACACAGGTACACATAGAGGATACGCAGAGTGGTGAGTGACGAATGCACTGTCTAACAGCTCTTCAGTATTCCTTAGGAGATCAAGACCCCCAGGCAACAGGTGGACAGAGGCAAGAAGCCCCTCTGAGCTCTGCAATGCAACTTGGTTTGAGCAGCCTCGTTACCTGGAGGTTGGAGTTGGGATATCACCGCTTCTGTCCCAGCCAAGGGGTGACTCATTGAAGGGAACACTGCACCCCCAAACACAGGCTGCTGTGTCTCTTCCAAGAAAAGGTGTAGAAATTTTGAAGCTGCCACTGTCCTGAATATGCTGAGTCTATACCTGTCCAGCAAATCTTAGTGACATTGTTGTTAAGCCCTTAGCCTTCCTTGAAAAGCCTCACAGCTGAGCATTACTGCATATTTCCCATCGCTCTTCAAATCATTTCGGTGAACACCTGTGGCATTTGTCTGTCCAGCATACAGACACCCTTTCCTAAGGGAAGCCCATCCTGTGGGCTTTACTAGGGCTGAACCCTTACAACCACTCCAACCACAGAAGTGGGGTATGATCCTGGCTTAAAAAATTAAAATATCTTATTTCTATTAAATATCTTACTACTCTTAGGGAGTAGTTCAGAAATGGGCAGGCAAAGTCAACCCATTTTCACCCTGGGACTTATCCATCAGAGCTGTGGAAATCTTGGCTGGGATTTCTTGAGTCCAGGAAAATGAAAAATCTTATTTTCTGCCATATGGAAAACACTTGTCTTCAAAATAAAATCAAGTAGACATATGCAACACAAAGAACAGGAAAGAGATGGTCCTAGCTCTCGTGAACCCAGTTCCTCCGCTTGACTTCTCAAGGCATAAGTCAATAAATTCCAGTTTTGCTCATGTTAGTCCATACTGAATTTATACAATTTGCAACCAAAAAATCTACTATGTATGCAGAGATTTCCAAATACCCACAGTGCTTTGCATTAAACTCATGGAGTGTTACTTGCAGAGCCAAAGATACAGTGATGAGTTGCCTCCCTCTCCTATGGAGGAAACACCCAAGCTTCTAAAGGTACAACGGGTGTTTCATACTAATTTTCTCTATCTTCTCAAAGGTACCAAATAATTAAAGAGAAAAACAACATGCATAGATACACTCACACTTTTTAAAAAATCTTTTATTGCAAGTTTGAGCCCAGCCTGGACAACCTAGTGAATGAGTGAGACCATGTCTCAATAAATAAATAAGGAAACAAACAAACAAACAAATAAATAAATATTTTAAGAAGTCTAGTGAGGTAGATCAGTGCAAAGGGTCTGTGTTCAATCCTCAGTACAAACTGAATCAAAACAAAACAAACTACAGTTCTTAAATTACATCAGGAGAGACAGAAAAAGAACCTAAGGTAAAAAGCAGACAGACCTATCAATGATCATAACTCTCATTCAAGGGTTTAGGAAGGACAGGATCCAATTGTGAGAACACAGGACAGAAGCCAAGATTCTTCGCAGAAGGTAAGAGTCAAAAGTAGGAGTAAGACCTTGATCCATTCACCAAAGCCTACTTCATTATTCCTGGGTTCTTCACTATTCCTGGTACTGATAATGGCGTAGCCCTACACATTGGCCCTAAACCATTTTGTTTAGATGAGATCGGGCACATTCAGAGTGGTATGTCCATAGATCTAAACCATACTGTTTATTGAAAAATAGAACCCTCAGGACAATACACACAGTGAGCACATATTTATAGAATAACAATTTAGAAACCTACACCCATATTTTTATACTTCAAAATGCCATAGGTCACCTTTCTGTGATCAGTATTGTTCTTAAGAGATTAAATAAGTCACCACAAGTTCCTGCCTTTAAGAATAGGGATGCATGGAAGCCTCCGCAACTAAGTTAGAATTCTTCATGAATGTAGGCAATTAGCAGCATTTTTGGTCTCTGGTTTTTTCATCTCTAAAATCATCCATTTTCTACTCTGGGCCTCTGTAATGTCAGAAATAATTCATATAGAGTAGGTGGTGAATAAATGATTGCTATTATCTTTTTATTTTATCACTATCATAGCATATAAAAGCAAGATTAAATCAAAGCAAAAGTGGGAATCTGGCAACAATATTCTCATTGAAAATTTCATCCATGTAACAGACACTCAATTAGAAGGAGTTGAAACAAATAACTGTTTAGTGTTCTTTTATAATGAGGTGTCTAGCAGGGTGTGGCGGTGCACACTCATTATCCCAGCACTTGGGAGGCCAAGGCAGAAAGATTGCTGTGAGTTCAAGGCCAGCTTGAGCTACATAGTGAGTTCAAGGTCAGCCTGATATAAAAATTATAAAAATTAGAAAAAATTTTATATATAAAATTACATATATAGAGAGAGAGAGACAGAGAGAGACGGAGAGAGAGGTCCAGAGTAGGTGGCTGCTGGCACTGTTCCAGCTGTTTGACTATGCCACTAGCAACCCAGGGTCTTTCTGTCTGTCTGCTCTGATATCTTTAGCATGTTCATTTGCCACCTGTGGCTGTAACCTCATAGTTTCAATTGGGCTACTATAGCTCAAAGCAGGTAAGAAAGGAGTGGCCCCCTCAGTTTCCTCTTTTATTTCAGAAAAAACTAGAGCTTTCCCAGAACCATGCTTCAATGCCTAGATGCTCCTATGTGTATCATTTTGACCAGAAATATGTCACATAGCCACCACAGCTGTGGGAGAGAAAGGGAAAGATGATTATTTACCCTATTCAGTTCCTATTATAGAATACATCAAGTAAAAAAAATGGGATTGGATGCTGGGTAGGCCAGCTGAGGGCATCTTCCCCACATTGAGAGTAGGAGGATAAACAAGTGTACTATATTTGAGGGCCATTTGGTAACATTCTATTAAATTTAAAGTACACATATTCTTCAAACCACTCCTTTGGAACTCTCCTAGAGAGACAGTGGCAGAGTTACATTGGCAAAGAGCGTGGGAAACAAGAATGTCTTGCAACATGAATGATGAAGTATAAGATACTGAGACCCTGGAACACCACCAGCATGATATAATGTCACAGACCTGGAAAGGCCAACAGAGAAAGATCTCAAAATTGTACTGTTAATTGAAAAACACAACTGTAGGACAATATATACAATGATCACATATTTGTAAAACAACAAACAAGAGGAAACCTACCTTTTACGCTTCAGAATGCCATACTTAGCCTGACATGGTGCCACGTTCCTGTAAACCCAGCATTCAGGAAGGCTGAGGCAGGACACTGCAAGGTCGACACTAGCCTGAGCAATTTAGTTACTTAGCAAGACTTGGCCTCACAATTAAAAACATTTTTAAATGTCTGGAGAAGTAGCTCAGTGCAAAACCTTGGGATCAATTCCAAGTATTGAGGGGTAAAAATGCCAAAATCCAAAAGATATGAAATGTACCAAACTGATTAAAGCTATTTATTTTGGGGACAGGATGAGGTCAAGGAAAGAAGAACTTTCTCTCTGTTTGTGTTGTTTGCATTAACATTTTAATAATAAAAATAAATGTATGTAATATTTGTGGAATGTTTTATATTATGCTACACATGTACGGTGGAGTAGTAAGTACTGTAACTATTTTTTTTTTTTTTGCGGTACCGGGGATTGAACTCACAACCTTGCGCTTGCCAGGCAGGCACTTAGACCACTGAGCTAGATCCCCAGCCCTGGTGTTTTTGAGACAGGGTCTCACTATGCCGTTCAGGCTGGCCTTGAGCTCACTTTGTAGCTCAGGCTGCTCTCGAACTCACAACGATCCACCTGTCTCAGCCTCCTGAGTGCTGGGATTACAGGCGTGAGCCACCACATCCAGCAGTACTGTAACTATTAAAAATGATGATATAGATCTTTTTAGAAAATAATTACCTTGCACTCTGAGGGAGTTCTTGCTCATCTTTCCTGAGAACTTGTTTTGGAGGAGGGACTTTCCTGAGTAGAGAATTCCTAGACTTCCAATTTTCTGTGAGAAGGAAAGTTTGAGAGCAAAGAAATTTGAAATTGGGAATGTATTTATTTTCTGATCTCCTGGAAATTTGGGGCAGGAAAAAGGATGCCACATTGGATTACTTGAGTGATCTCCTCACCCTCACTTCAGTTAGGCCTGAGAACTTCCAGATCAGAGGGTTTTAAGAGCAACTGGGGATCTGGCATTTTTGCTGCCAGTGTGTCCTCAAAGGAAGAGCCGCCTGGTGGAATGGTGCTGAGTGCACCTGCAGCCAGGCATCTGTGGCCACCCCGCTACTCCTGCTCTGCCTGGGCCCCAAAGAAGCTGCAGGCAAAGCTGGCAGACACAGATGCAGGAGTATCCAGACTACAGGCAGCTGGGTCTCTTCCCTCTCTCTTCTCCTACTTTCCAAGTACCCCTTGGGCTACGGTTTCCATCCAACAGCAGGTGACAGGAGCCAGGTATATGATGCCAGTGCCCTTACCCTATGCCCACTCCAATCTACTGCCTGCAGGACCCACTGGGAGCTGCCAACAGGAGCCCATCGGTCCCCTGCCTGCCCAGGAACATGTCAGCTGGAGACAGTCATTGAAGTCTCTGTTTGTCCAGCCAAGTGCCAGAAGGCTCCCAGGCGCTGGTCCTGGCCTCAGAGTCTGCCAGATGTGACTGGGGAAAGTCAGTCAAGGAGATTGACAGTGCAGAGCTGCTGAAAACAAACAAGGCAAAAGCTACTTCTGAGCTGGAGGCAGATGGAGGCCCTAGGGAATCAGGCAGAGTAAACACACAAACAGCAAGTAAATAAAGCCTTCTTTAGCTAAAACAACAAAAGAGGAAAGTAAGACAAGCAAAGTATCTTGTTTTTCTGCATGTGAAATAGCTCATAATAGAAGTTAACATGCCATCCCTCGTCACATCACCCTTCTGTGCCCTTGTTCATGCAGCTCTGGCTATAAGAGATCCTCCAGATCCTGCACACTACAATCCAAATGCTACGTTCTCTGGGTAGACGTCGCTCATTCCTCCTCTCTCTCCCATCATCCAGTATGAACATCATTCCTTCCTGTAGGGCAGTGATGGCGAACATTTTAGAGAGCAAGTACCCAAACTGCAACCCCAAACCCACTTGTTTATCACAAAGTGCCAACACTGCAATTAAATCTGAAAACTGAGGTTTTAGTTTAGAAAAAATAACTCTTACAACAATATTACTTACATCTTACTCTAACAACATTAACGTCTTTTGTCTTATAAGAAAAACAAATAATATGCTTGCCATAGGTTCCCAACCACTGCTCTAGGCCCTCATTTCATGTTGCTTGTACCATTTTGACAGAAGTCATTCCATTCTCACTGAGAAAGTACTTATCTGCACGCATCTCCTACCAACCAACCTAAGAATATATTAAAAGCAAGGATTCTGGTTGATTAGTCTCTCTACTTTCAGTACCTAACATATATACATACAATTTTTTTTTTGTCTTCTTGAGACAGGGTCTCACTATGCAGTTCAGGCTGTCCTTGAGCTCACTTTGTAGCCCAGGCTGGTCTTAAACTCACAATGATCCTCCTGCCTCAGCCTCCCGAGTGCTAGGATTACAGGCATGCACCACCACACCTAGCTTGCTAACATATATTTTAAAACAGTGAGAACTGATAAATTAATAGATAAGTCAATTATTTATCCATTTCATACACATTTATGGTGCACCTGAATATGACAGTCACCATACTGTGTACAGTGTGTAACGTTAACAAGATGAATAAGACAGTAAACTCCTTGGCTTCATGGAGTCTACAGTCTGAGAGATGGAGACAGTCAACTAAACAGATAACCCTAAGCAGTAGCTTTTGGTGCCATCATGCAAATGTGCACATGGTAGAGGAGATGGTGTGGAGAAAGAGTTCCGTTTTACCAAAGGGAGGAAAGTCTTCAAGAAGAACTGATACTAATTTAGTACATTAGTTCAGGCCCATGGAAAAGCAGATGCAAAGAAAGTGTGCTGTGGATTGAAAGTGTGCTCCAAAGTTCATAGGCTGTGGTGTCTATTGAGGGCCTTTAGATAGAACCTCTGCAGAATATCCTTGACTGCCCATCAACAACTATGACCCCCTTCAGCCTGAAGAAGTCAGATCAGTCATCACCCATACTCCCTCATGGCAGTTCAGGGTACTTCTTCAGAGAGGGGCATATTACAGGCAGCTGAGTTAGTCAGAAATATTATAGGCAGTCAGAAAGGGCTGGGCCCTTGAAGGAGACGGTGCAGAAGACCAGATATCTTGCAATCTTGGAGGAGATAGACACCTCTGCTGTGGGCCAGCTCTCAAGACAAAAGGCAAAACAAGAGACTGCTTGAAATAGTGGGTGCACCAACGTGTCCCGTGGTTCTAGCGCTGGGTTTGACCACCACATTACTATTTTTTTCGCCTGAAGGTCGGCTCTACCAAGTAGAATATGCTTTTAAGGCTATTAACCAGGGGGGCCTTACAATCAGTAGCTGTCAGAGGGAAAGACTGTGCAGTGATTGTCACACAGAAGAAAGTACCTGATAAATTACTGGATTCCAGTACAGTGACTCACTTATTCAAGATAACGGAAAACATTGGCTGTGTGATGACCGGAATGACAGCTGACAGCAGATCCCAGGTACAGAGGGCACGCTATGAGGCAGCTAATTGGAAATACAAGTATGGCTATGAGATTCCTGTGGACATGCTGTGTAAAAGAATTGCTGATATTTCTCAAGTTTACACACAGAATGCTGAAATGAGGCCACTTGGTTGTTGTATGATTTTAATTGGTATCGAAAAACAAATGCAACCACACCCTAAGTATAAACATCAGGGATTGATATTCTAAATAGCTATGGATCACCTTGAAGAAGCCAAGAGTCACCATCCCAACTCCCTACAGAAAGAGTCACTGCTCTTTAAGCATGCTCACTTGCTACATGACTCGCTTCCCCATTTGTCCCCAATTTGGTCAGTTTTACCTGAACAATTAATGCTATTGATTAACTGTAGTTCTGTCTCACCTCATGCCCATCTACCTTGCAAGTTCCCAGTTTTCCCCACCATGGACCTGCCTCACCTTGTGGTTTTGCACTATAAAAATCCCTGGAAAAGGCAAGATCCTCGGCAGCCCACTCAGAACCCCTTTTGTCTCTCCTTCTCTCAGTAAACGTATTCTGCTCTTTAAAAAACAAAGTTCATGGGCTGGAAATTAATCATCGGTGCAGTGCTGTTGGGAGATGAGGCCTAATGGAGATCCTGGGGCACCACTCTCATGGGTGAACTAACACTGTTATAGTGGGAGTGAGTTCCTTATAAAAGAACAAGTACGGCATTACCCTCCCAAACCAGCCCTTCCATGAAATGATGCCTTCTTCCATGTTGTGACCTAGAAAGGAGGCCCATATCAGATGCTGGTTACTTGATCTCCGACTTTCCAGCCTCAAGAACTGTGAGAAAATAAATTTCTATTTTCTGTAAATTACTCAGTCTGTAGTACCCTGTTGTAGTAGCACAAAATGGGCTAAGACATGGGATTGGACATATACTCATTGTGAGAGGGAGCATGAAAAGCCAGAAAGAACCCTCTGTCCTCAGCACAAGTTAACATCTATGGAGGAGGGAAGAAAAGAAGGCTAGGAGGAGTCTCACATTTGATAACATTTCCAAAACAGTGCTGACCAGACCAATGGAGAATGCTTGAGTCAGAGTGGTCCTTTGGAGGAATCTCGTATTTGTTTGTTGGTTCTGCATTAGTACCCTGCTGTTCCTGGCCATTGGTTAGGGTTGGCTCTCAGGAATTAGGGCCTTGGTGTGACCATAGTGGCAAAACCAGAAGGGAAGCAGCTAGGGGAATCATTGATTATCCTCTCTGCAGCAGGAAGCCCAAGTGACACATCTTCATGGCTGCTACACTTGGTCTTTGAATTTAAATAAGGCACATAAGGGAATGTAGGAGGCTACAAAATAAAGAAACATTCCAAGCAAGTATACCAAAGCATGAAGCAGTGGTGCTCATTAGAAGGCCTGCAAGTACTTCGGCATGGAGCGAAAGCTGGGGTGTTGGCAGGTGGCTGGTTGGTGGCAGCTTGGTTGTGGTGAGTATTGCACATGAGCAGTGGGAGACATAGAAGAGCTGAATTTAGGAAGGCTTAGAGCAGATTTGACCTTGTAAAGATGCTTGGCAACTATGTGGATGAAGGCTTTCAGGTTGGATAGGCGGCCCCAGCAAGCATTTGGGAGGGAGGCACTGAGGAGTGAGCTAAAAGAGTACTGAAGGGAAAAAGAGAGAAGGATGAATGAAAAGGATGGATAAGTGTAGGATGGAAAGAGAAAATACTAGTGGTCAGATGCAATCACTTGTGCCTCTTTCATGGAGATCTCTGCAGGAAAGCATCAACTTGTCCCGAACCCAGGCTAGTCTCAGGCTGGCATGAGCGCAACCCTGCACCCTGTCGGAGCACAACTTTCCAGGAGGTATGGCCGTCCTTTTGTGCTCCATTCATTTTCAGGACCAGATGGTGCTCGCCTCATTGACTTTCATTGCTGATTTTGTCATGTATGCTGTTACTTTCATAGGTTGTTTCATTTCCTTTATTTCAATTCAGTCTTCTACATGCCCCACTTTTGTGCTTTGCACCACATTTATCACCACGCCAGAAAGACAACTGCAGCTCTCAGCAGGTGGAAGTTTTCAGGGAGCCAATAAAATCCCGTTCCCACAGCTCAGTCCTCCAGCTCTGGGAGAACAGTGTACAGTGGAAGTCCTCAAAATAAACAGAAAACCCAGTTTCATTGCAAAACACTGTTGAGTAAGCAAGATGGTGAGGCCAGCAATAACATGACCAAAAGGATGAATTTCTGGTCCAAATTACTGCCTTCTTCCCTGCCTCTCTGCTATCAGCTTGCATAAGTACTAAGTCTGAAGAGCAACTTCAAGGACATTTGCCATCCAGGTGCTCTGGTACCGTTGCACTCCTGTTTAGTCACCAGCAAAGGCAATCAGCCAATCCATTTGCTCACACTACACTCCAGGCATCAAGTGCCTCCCCATATCAAAAGCTCCATTCTTCTTCATCAAACAACATCCCCTTCCACTTATAGAATTCAGCTCTACCTTCTTCTAGAACCAAGATCTGTACCATTTGTTGTCAGTTATTTTACAGCCCTGTCTAGTTTGTCTTGGTCAGTTTCCTTCAACATTAGGAGTTTCTATTCCATCTTCTCTGGACTCTGAGATCCTCGAGCATGGGAATGAAGTTTCCTACCTCTTTTTGGACCTCTAATCTCTGTGAAGGGCATGTTATCATTGTATGATTGAACGACATATGTATGTGTGACTTGCTTCTTATTTATCTAGTTGTGCTGTAAGTCTCAGATAAGCACTCAATGAGAAAGCAGCTTCTGCTCACCCGGTCTTCTTTTTTTTTTTGTGGCACCGGGGATTGAACTCACAACCTCATGCTTGCCAGGCAGGTGCTTAGGCTGCTGAGCTAAATCCCCAGCCCTTGTTTTTCTTTTTTTTTTTTTTTTTTTTTTTGCAGCACCAGGAATCAAACTCACAACCTCGTGCTTGCCAGGCAGGCGCTTAGGCTGCTGAGCTACATCCCCAACCCTTTGCTCATTCACTCTTATGATCACGGCTTGCGTACAATGAGAATGACCTGTAAAGTGCTCTGAAGTCCTAAGTAGAAGGACAGAGGGAATCATGACTATTTCCAGAAAGTGAGAAATTTTGCCTATTTTGTTTTTAATTTTCACCACTTTTAAGTACCTTTGACCTTCTTATTTGGCTCTGTGATTTCTCTACCTTTTTCTTGCATGTATTTATGATATTATGCAACTGTCACATTTGGATTTCATTGATTCTAAGGGTGCTGTTTCAAAATCTTTTACTGACTAGCACATGAGTCCCTGGGTACTGGCTCTGCACTTGTATGGTGGTGTGGTGATGGCAATGTGTGTGTGTGTGTGTGTGTGTGTGTGTGTGTGTGTGTGTGTGTATGTGTGTATTAGTGGAACTGAGAGAAAGAAAGCAACCCAGTCAGTTCCAGCTGGCAACCTCTCTAGATCAATAACATTAACAATTTCAGAGACAAAAGGGCTCCTGCCAACTCTCTTGGCTTTTTCAATACTATTAGCACTATTACAAGGGCACCCCAAGGCCCTTTTACTTAAAGAAACAATGGAATGTCATATTGTTAGTTTCTGTCTTCAAGACTGCAACCCCAATGTTTCCTTCAAGGATGGATGGTAAAAGTTAAGTTTTCTTGACCTTAATCTTGGGGTCAAGGTTTCGGAAGGAGGGATGGCATGATTTCTTGAGAACACATTTTGAAACTGGTACACACATGACCATTTATACTGCCTTATCCTGAGAATTTCCACTTGCCTTTATGAAGACATGTTTATAAAAAATCTGGCTAAATAGTGCAGTATGTAAGTGCCTAGGCTTGGGGATAGACATTCTGGTTCCACTGTTTGCTGTCATCTCATCTGACATGTGGTCTCAAAGGCCTCCATCCCCTCTTACATGGAGTGTGGGACTGAGAGGTTAACTAGGGTGACAGCTGAGACTCTGCAATGGCTTTCATTGTAGGGAAGGGAAGAGAGCTGGAGAGAAGCCTCAGGAGAGATGACAAAGGCCTAGAATCTATGTAAGTCTTCTATGCATTTGTTTACTCAACATCTGTTTCTCAAGCGCTTGCCCTGTGTCAGGTAAGGTGCTAGGTTTTAGGCCAGTGCTGCCCAACAGAAGTTTAATCCAAGTCACATATGCAATTTTAAACTTTCTAGTAGCCATATTTAAAAAGTAAAAGCAAACAGGTGAAATCAATTTTAATGATAGATTTTATTTAGCTCAACAATTCTAAAATATCGTCAACCCACAAAGTACTAATGAGATATTTTATGCTGTTTTTAATGCTAAGCTGTTGAAATTGCCTGTGTATTTTACACTGACAGCATGTCTCAGATCTAGTCACACACCGAGTACTCAAGAGTCCCATGTAGATAGCAGCAATCATATAAGACCACATAGTTCCAGAATGTTTCCTGTTGGGAACAATGTGGATGAGTGAATCTACCTGAAAGACCACACAGTAATGAGGACGATAAGCTCTCTTACCACAGAGCTCAAATAGTGGCTGCCTAGGCTTTGACAACCAACAACTTGGGTAACAGTGGTGATGCCTAATATTTACGAGCATTATTGGGAGAGAGGCATTGTAATAAGCACTTTGTATACATTAAACAATTTCAGCCTACAACACATCTAGTAGGTATGACTTTTACCTTTATTTTAAGAGAAAATAGAGGCCTAGAAAGTGTAAGTTGCTCCACACCATATGGCTGCAGATCAGTAAGCCAAGCAGCCCAGTCTGCCCAATTCTGTGCGCTTGGGCATGCATTTACGCCTCCATTTACTGTGTTCAAATGGGAGTGTTAGGCCATCTGAATCTGTTAACAACTGTTGTGGTTTCCCAGCTGTTAGGGTTCTTGCAAGGGATAAAATGCAACTGTTGTAAGGGTATGAATTGCTTGCTCTAAATCACGTAGGGTGCCATAAACGGTCATATCCTTTTAATTCCTCTAATTTAGATAAAAGCCACCCATAAGTTAATTGGCAGGCATTCTGTTTCATATTTTTGGGATCCTCCTTGTTCCTAGCACTTTCAGAGTCTTAAAGGTGATCTGCCCGGCTTCACAACCACCTGCCACTGTCCCTGCATGCCATGCAGAACCACATGGGCCCAGGGCCTCTTCCAGCTAGAGCTGCTGGTTCACACAGAAGTTGACTGGAAGTGGCATCACAGGACATCACCCTCCCACAGTAGGTTTTTGAAGTTATAACGCAGTAAACTTAAAATAAAAAAAAAAGACATTCTGTATAAAAAATCAGGATTTAAGATTTGTTTCAAAAACATTGTTAAAAATCTGTTGCTGTTAATTCATGTTCCCACATGGCTACCAATAGCTTGTACCGAGCGCCAGCTGGAAAGAGGCGTGAAGGTTGCAGGATCTGCAGATGGAGGCCAGAGCAGGTGGGTCTGTGAGGGGAATGGCTGTGTGTGGAGCTAAAGGATTGGATGTGATGGCTAAGCAGGTGTTGCAGGGTACCAGGTAAGCAGACAGCACAGCCACTAGCCCTAGGAAACAATGATCTGTGTGTGGTTTTTCTTGCGGAGGCATGCATACAGAGAGTTGGCTGCACCCCGTCAGAGGGGGTACAGTCCTCACCACTCCCTACTGCATCTCAGGCACTTGAGCTTATAGTTTTCACGTTTGCCATTGCTTCTAATTGGAGAAACTCATCTCTTTCCAGCCCTAAAGAAACTCTGAAATGCTGGATGTTCACTTTACTGTACGACAGCACAGGTTGAGTGTGTGAGCATGGTTCTGAGGAGGCAGACCTTAAAACCCCATTTCACCTTTGCTGGGGGTTGAGAAAAGAGCACACTGTCTTCCTAAAACAACCATGCAGTGAAAGGACAAGGAGCACAGACCCAGAAGCCAGACTAAGTTTGAATCTGGCTTCCACCACTACTTGTGTGAACTTGGGAAGGTTCCTTGGTATCCATTTGCCTCATTTTCTCGAAGAATATAAGGTGCTTCTTTGAATTCCTGATGTAGTTAGTGCTGTGTGATGATTGCTGTCATTCTGACAAAAACACAAACCAAGTTTTCAGCAGGTCAAACACTCTACTACTTAATCTCACTGGTACTTAGTAGGCATAGATAAATTGGTAGCAGTTTTCTCTCTTAGTACCATAGCCACAACTCCAGAAGAGACGTTACTTCTTTTTTAGAGTTTCTGATTTGATAGGGTTAAGGGTAATTTGTCACTTTTCAGCATCAGTAAATATTCATGACGATATGCTAGCAGGAAACAGGTTGAACAAAACAATCTCTGTTTACTCTGTTTCCTGTTCAACAAAGAGAGGGATGTGTTACCCACAGTGCAGTAGAAAGGCGGACCTCTTCACAGTGAGGAGGCCAAGGCCTGCTCCCCTATGCAAACATACTTCAGATGGGCAGCCTGGCTCTATGGTCAGTTACACCTCGTGAGTCAGGTTGCAGCAGGAGGTGGGGGTGTAGGCAAAAGTATCCTCCCGCCACAAACCAAAGACGGAGAAAAGTGGGATTCTGTTCTATAGATGCAAACCCAAATGCCAACTAAAAGGGTGGGATTGGAACAGGAGGAACAAGGACATAAGGAAGGTTTCTTTAAGTGACACAAATGGACAGATTGTAGTTGTGGAAACATGGAACAGGGACTGAGAGGTCAGACACTAGGGCCCCAGGGTCACCTGTGCTGCAGACCAGAGACGGGCCTGAGGCAAGCCCTTTACTCTGTTGGTCCTCAGATTCCTCTGGGAGGGACTCGCATGGATATTCTCCATAGCCCCTGCTAACCGTGACCCATCGTGGCCATTCCCTGGCCTGCTTCTCATACTTAAGCGGCCATGCTCATTGTGTGTTGTCTGAACCAGCGCCGTGGCAATCCACCAAAGTGAGAACTGTGTCTGCCACAAGATCCAGGTTTCTATGTCGAACCCTGCTTGGACTCAAGGACCCAAATTATGTTCACTAAATGACTTCGTTGCACGGAGATGGCTTACATGCTGGGTACTCTATGCTTACACATTCATGCACCCATTCTTTCATTAATTCACCAACATTTAAAACACAGTGCTAGCACTAAAGAGAATGAATTAAATGATTCAAAAACATAAAACCCAGCAACTTGTCCATAAGGCAGGACCCTTGACCAGAGAACTGAGAGGTGAAAACATGCTACTGGACTCCCTTCTAGGAACAGATGTCATAGCTTACCCTCTGTCATCTTAACTTCATCAGTCAGGTGGGTCCAAAGAGCACCAGAAAACAGGGCCATTTCTAGCTCCAGCTAAGGTATCATGTTATCAAGACCTCTTCCTCCAAGGGCTGGGGGTGCAGCTCAGTGGTAGAGTGTTCGAATAATATATGTGAGGCCACGGGTTTGATCCCCAGCATTATAAAAATAAAAATAAAAATAAAAATACCTGAGCCATAATCCCATTCCACACCACACCTTCCCTTTTGAAGGGTTAGTGGAAGGTCTGAAATCAAGGTATCTCTAAATAATTTTTCCCAAACTGCACAGATCCTGAGCTCTGGCATCAGATGTGTCTCTTCCATCAGAAGCTTCGATGGCCTCCCACTGACAGAGCTGGATAATAAATGAGTTCATTACCCTGGCTGCCAGGGCCCATGACAGCCCATCTGCTGGCATGATTAATTAAAACTTTGACTGGCAAGAGAGGTGCCACCTCAGGGCTGGAAAGCAATTAATCGGAGCTTCTTCCACATCTTCATTTCCGCTGAATCCTAGAGAGACCTTTGCCAGAAAGGGCAGGGTCTTCATAGGTTGGTCTCCTTGCCTCACTCTCCTTTATATTCCCTACTGGTTCCCTTTCCTGAGGCAAGCCCACCCTATTTGGGTGGAAGCAGAGTGCTAAGAACCAGATCCTCAAATCCTCTCAGTGGGGCAGGGGAACATTTCCGTAGAGAAGGATTTTCCACTCCTCTCAGGAGCAGATGTTGCAGCAGCACAGTGAACTCCCCACCTTCCATCTCTGTATTTTTCAAAGATCTCCAGAAAAAAAAGAGAAAGAAATAATAGACTAGACACCACACACACACACACACACACACACACACACACACACACACAGAGGTGTCCTTCAATGCAGGATAGAGTTATGTCCTGGTAAGGTTGAAAATAAAAACTGAAACTGCATTCAGTAACCTACTGCTGCGATTTGGATAAGTGTCTCCTAACGGTCCACGTGTTAAAGGCTTTATTGCAAGACTGTGATGCTACTGGGAGGCAGTAAAACCTTTAAGTTGTGGGGCCTAGAGGAAGGAAGTTAGGTTACTGAGGGGATACCTTAGGCATCCTAGTCCCTTCCTCTTTCTCTTTTCTCAACTGTCAAGAGGGAACAACTTCCTTCACTGTTATGGATTAAGAACTGGTGGTCAAGTTGGCACCAGCTGAATTAAATAGGCATGGTGCCACATTTAGACAATCCACCTGAGGAAGGTTGCCAGCATAAAAAGAGACGTGGAGAGGAAGAGCAGAGGCATTGTGGGTTCTCCTAAGTGCTGCTGTTTGGAGCCATTGGTTCTCCTGGAGGAGCTTGTCAGGCTGGCTCCCCAATATGACTTTGGCCATTATCATCAGAGGAGCTCGGGACCTTGGTGAGAGTGGCTGTGGTTCACTTTGGGGAGCTCTGGTCTTTGTGTTGAGCATCGCTTCCTGGCTCCAGAGGGGAAGACGGTTGCTTTTCAAACTCCAGGAGAAGTTGTCACGCTGGCTTCCTGGCATGTACTCGACTGTTCTCAT